>PVKM010018461.1:0-25033 GCA_004027735.1 Carollia perspicillata | reverse complement strand
GTGGAGTGAGGTCACAGGTTATTAAATATTTTACCACATTTTTCACTTCTAAAATGTTTTTCTATTTTCTTCCTCTAAAACTTAGGTGCATCTTATGGTCCAGTGCATGTTATAGTCCTAAAAATACGGTAAGTTGACATACAATATTGTATTAGTTTCAGGTGTACATCCCAGTGATTAGACATTATATACTTTATGAAGTGGTTACCCAATAAATCTAGTGCCCACCTGGCACCATGATAGGTGTTACAATATTATTGGCTATATTCCCTATGCTGTATTTTACATCCCTATGACTATTCTGTTACTATGAATTTGTACTTCTTAGACCCTTCACGCTTTTTTACCCATCCCCCAACCCCTTCTCCCATCTGGCAACTGTCAAAAAGTTCTCTGTATTTATGAGTCTGTTTCTGTTTTGCTTGTTTGTTTATTTTGTTTTTTAGATTCCACACATAAGTGAAATCATATGGCATTTGTCTTTTTCTGTCAGACTTACCTCACTCAGCACAATACCCTCTAGGTCCTTCCATGTTTTCGAATATGGCTGGGGAGATTTCATTATTTTCTGTGGCTGAGTCATATTACATCATATATATGCACTGCTTCTTTATCCATTCATCCATTGATGGACACTGAAGTTGCTTCCATCTCTTGGCTATTGTAAACAATGCTGCAGTAAACATGTGGATGCATATGCATTTTCGATTTAGTGTTTTGTGTTTCTTTGGATAGGTATCCAGAGGTGGAATTGCTGGGTTCTTCTTTGTCTCTTATTATAGCTTTTGTTTTAAAGTCTACTTTGTCTGGTAGAAGTATTGCTAACCTAGATTTTTCATTTTTCATTTTCATTTCACTGAAATATCTTCTTCCATCCCTTTACTTTCAGTCTGCATAGGTCTTTTGATCTGAAGCAAGTTTCTTGTAGACAGCATATGTAAGGGTCCTGTTTTGTTATCCGTTCAGCTGTCATATGTCTTATGATTGGAGTGTTTGCATTTAAAGTAATTGTTCGTAGATATCAACTTATCGTCATTTTATTATTCATATTTTTATATTTTATTTTTATTATATTTTCCATTACCCCTGCAATCACCACACTGTTTTCCATGTCCATGAGTCTTTTTTTCTGTTTGTTTGATCCTTCCCCACCAACCATTCTGCCTCACCCCCATAGCCATCATCCTGCTGTCTGTGAGTCTGTCTCTATTTTGCTTGTTAGTTTAGTTTGTCCGTTAGAGTCCACATATGAGTGAAATCATATGGTATTTGTCTTTCTCTAACTTGCTTATTTCACTTAACATAATCTTCTCCAGGTCCATTCTGTTGCAAAGGGTAAAATTTTCTTCTTTTTTTATGACCAAGTAGTATTCTCTTCTGTAAATGTCCCATAGTTGTTTTATCTACTCACCTACTGAGTGCTTTGGGTTTCTTCAGATATTCCCAGAAGTGGGATCACTGGGTCAAAAGGCATATTCATTTTAATTCTTTGAGGTATCTCCATACTGTTTTCCACAGTGGTTGCACCAGTCTGCATTCCCACCAACAGTGCACTGAGGTTCCCTTTTCTCCACATCCTCACCAGCACTTGTTGTTTGTTGATTTGTTGATGATAGCCATTCTGATACATGTAAGGTGATATCTCATTGTGGTTTTAATTTGCATTTTTGTGATGATTAGTGATATTGAGCATCTTTTCATATGTCTATTGGCCATTTGTATATCCTCTTTGGAGAAGTGTCTATTCAGGTCCTTCACCCATTTTTTAATTGGGTTGTTTGTTTTTTTGGTGTTGAGTTTTATAAGCTCATTATGAATTTTGGAAATTAACCTTTTATCAGATATATTATTAGCAAATATCTTCTTCCATCCTGTTGATGATTTCCTTTGCTATGCAAAAACTTTTTAGTTTTATGTAGTCCCATTTATTTTTTCTTCTGTTTCATTTGCCTAAGGAGATATATCAGATAAAATAGTGCTATGAGCAATGTCTGAGATTTTGCTGCCTATGATTTCTTCCAGGATTTTTATGGTTTTGAATATCAATTTAAATCTTTGAATCATTTAAAATGTATTCTTGTGTGTAGCATAAGAAGGTGGTCTAGTTTCATTTTTCTGCACATATCTGTTCACAATACCATTTATTGAATAAACTATCTGTAGCACATTGTATATGCTTGCTTCCTCTGTTGAATATTAATTGACTGTAAAGGTGTGGGTTTGCTTCTGGGTTCTCTTCTCTTCCATTGATCTATGTCCCTGTTTTTATGACAGTACAATGATGTTTTGCTGTTTTGATTAGTATGGTCTTATAGTTTGATATCAGGTAACATGATTCTTCCAACTTTGTTCTTTCTCTGGATTGCTGTTGTTATGTGAGGCCTTTTGTAGTTCCATATAAATTTAGATATTCATATTTTTTATCTTTTGTTTCCTTCTTCTTAAATAACACCCTTTAACACTTTTTTGTGGTGATGAATTTCTTTAGCTTCTCCTTATTCAGGAAGGTCTTTGATTATGTTCTTTGATTCTAAACAATAGCTCTACTGAGTAGAGTAAACTTGGTTGTTTGTCCTTGTTGCTCATCACTTTGAATATTTTGTACTAATCCCTCTGGTCTACGAAGTTTCTGTTGAGAAATCAGCTGACAGTGTTATGGGAGTTTCCTTGTAGATAACTAACTACTTTTCTCTTGCTGCTTTTAAGATTCTCTCTTTGTCTTTAACTTTTGGTATTCTAATTATAATGTGTCTGGGTGTGAGCCTTTTTGGCTTCATTGTTTTGGGGACTCACTATGCCTCCTAGATTTGTATGTCTATTTTTTTCACCAATTTAGGGAAGTTTTTGTGTCATTCTTTTTTCAAATAGGTTTTCAATTTCTTGCTCTCTCTGCCCCTTCTGGCACCCCCATGATGTGAATATTGGTCCCCTTGAAGTTTTCCCAGAGGCTCTTCAAACTATCCTCATTTTTTTGGATCCGTCCTCCTCTTTGCTGTTCTTATTGGGTGTTTTCTGGTTCCATATTTTGCAATTCCAGATTTGGTTCTATGTTTCATCTGCTCCCTGTGGTGTATATTTCATTTCAGTTATTCAGTCCTTTTTTATGTTTTTTATCTCTATTTTTATGTTTCCTAAGTCTTTGTTCAAATTCCTATTAAATTTACCTACCCTTCCCCTAAGTTCACTAAGCATCCATATAACCAGTGCTTTAAACCTTGTGTCTGGTAGATTGCTTGTCTCCATTTTGTTTAGTTCTTTTTCTGGAGTTTTGTTCTGCTCTTTCATTTTGGAATTGTCTCTTTGTGTCCTCATTTTGGCTGCCTCCCTGTGTCTGTTTCTATGTATTTAGTAGAGCTGCTATGTTTTCCAGTCTTGGAAAAGTGGCCTTACGTAGTAGGTGCCAGGTAAGGTACAGTGCTGCAGCTTCCTTAGTTACCTGAGTTGGGCACTTGCAGATGCTCCCTTTACCTCCCTCCCCATGAGGGCTATGCACACCCTCCTATTGTAGTTGACCCTTGATTGCTTTTGGCGTGTCGATGGGAGGGATTTACCCCCTGGCCAATCAGTTGCCAGGACTGGTCACAACCACAGCAGAGGATCTACTGTGCAGGAGCCAGCCTCAAAGACAAGACTCACTTCAGCAGGGCTCTTGTGCCCAATGAGTTTGCCCCTTGAGTGTGTTGCTCATGAGATGGTTGGGTGGTACTCTGGCATGCTCTGAAGCTGTCCACCATATGCCCTGGCTCTGGGTCCTCCTGGGATGTGCTAGCCAAAGTCAACTGCTGCCTGTGCCCTGTCAGGGGCAATGAGCTACATGCATTTGTAGGCATGAGCTACAAAGTGATTTTCAGATGGCTGCTACTTGTGCTGGGCTTAGAGATGCACAGGAGAGGCCAAGCTGTGAGCCAATGCTGGCTGCTCCTAGTGCTGGGCCTGGGACAACTTAATGAGAGAGGTATGGGGCATTATGAGGCCAGATGTTGCTTGTTTGGGGGTTTTGATTTTTTGAGATATTATAAGAAAGTCTGTAGCATGAGCCAAGACGGGCCATTGTATGGAAAAGACACTGGAAATTTCTTGGATAGAAAGTTGGGTGGAGTGAGATCTCAAGGAATCACCAGAGCAGGCAAACAGTGTTAACCAGGTCAAGGGAGACTCAGATATGGCACCCACCTGCTGGCTCTGTAGAGGAAGGGCTCAGCAAAACAGCAGCAGCCTCTGCCAACACTTCTGTCTGGGAGAAAGCTGCCCTTCCAGTCTTTGCTGGATAATTCAGTTCAGCCCTGTATGTTGTGCCTTTCAAGTTGGGGCTCAGAACCAGTGGGTCCGAGTAAGTCTATGATCCAGCCCTTTAGGAGTAACACCTGGGACTCTGGAAGCTTTTTTTCCTTACTCAGCCACAATCCCTACTGGTTTTCAAAGCCAGAAGTTATGGAGACTTTTCTTCCTGGCACTGGAACCCTGGGCTGTGGGGGGTTTGGTGTGGGGCTGAGACCCCTCACCATCAGGGGGCATCTCTGCCACCAAGATATCCTCCTAATTTTTAACTGCCACCCATGGATATGGGCCAACCAGTTCCTTGTCTCCACCTCACCTAGCAGTTTCTATGTGGTTCCTTCTGTATATTCTTAGTTAT
Organism: Carollia perspicillata; assembly: GCA_004027735.1. Classification (NCBI taxonomy): domain Eukaryota; kingdom Metazoa; phylum Chordata; class Mammalia; order Chiroptera; family Phyllostomidae; genus Carollia; species Carollia perspicillata. The sequence goes on along the minus strand of PVKM010018461.1, from coordinate 20,397 downwards.
AGGACTTCTATGCAGTTAGATTTCAGGTGGTTCTGAATGCTGGATTTTCCTGTAGTTTAGTTGTAATTTTGATGTGATTGTGGGAAGTTCTAAGTACTGCATTTACCTACTCTACAATCTTTTGAAAAGATTTTATTTATTTATTTTTAGTGAGAAGGGAGGAGGGAGAAAGAGAAGGAGAGAAACATCGATGTGAGAGAGAAACATCAATCGGTTGCCTCTCTCACGCCCGCAGCTGGAGACCTGGTCACATGCTCTGACCAAGAACTGAATCAGCAACCTTTTGGTCCACAGGCCAGTGCTCAATACACTGAGCTACCCCAGCCAGGGCCCTACTCTACCATCTTGACCAGAAGCCTGGACTTATTCTTATGTGAGGTAATAAATTTGCTACTATTTAACCCAGGTTAAGTTGTTGTTTTCTATCATTTATAGCCCAAAATGTATTAACATGGCATATAAAATCCACATTAGAATGTCTTAAACTGGAAGTCAGAAGTGTGACTTATGGTCTTAATATCACCCTTGATTTACCACATTTACCTCTTCTGCCCCTGTCGACTCTAAGGTAGTCCTACTAACTCTTCTTCCAAAATATGTCTGAATCCAAATGCTTCTCTCCACCTCTACTGCTCTCATTCTAATCTGAGCCACCATCATTTCTCTCATGTGCCACAGCAATAGCCTCATTGATGATCTACCTGCTTCCAGGCTTGCCCCAACTCCTACAACCTATTCCTTTTTAAAAACTTTATTTTTTATTGTTGATATTATTACAGATATTTCCCCCTTCCCTACTCCCTTTGCCTATCTCCACCCAACCCCTGCCCTCCTTCCCTCTGGCCATCCCACTGTTGTCTGTGTCTATGGATTATGCATATATGTTTTTTTTTAAATCTAATCCCTTCACCTTCTTTTATCCAGTTTCCTCCCCACTCCACTCTGATAGCTGTCAGTCTGTTCCATTGTCCATGCCCCTGCTTCTATTTTGTTCGTCAGATTATTTCGTTCATTATATTCTTCATATAAGTGAGATCATATGGTATCTGTCTCTCTATAACTGGCTTATTTCACTTAGCGTAGTAATCTCTAGGTCCATCCGTGCTGTTGCAAAAGGTTAGATTTCCTTCTTTTTATGGTGGTGTAATATTCCATTGTGTAAATGTACCACAGCTTTTTTATCCACTCATCTACTGATGGGCACTTTGGCTGTTTCCAGATCTTGACTATTGTAAATAATGCTGCTATGAACATAGTCTTTTTAAAATTGAGATAAAATTCACATAACACAAAATTCATCATTTTAACCATTTTAAAGTATACACTTCAGTGGGTTTTAGTATATTACCAATGTTAGGCAACCATCATCACTGTCTAGTTCTATATCATTATGATCACCCCCCAAAAGAAACCCCATACCCATTAAACAGTCACTTTCCATTTTCTTCTCTCCCCAGCCCCTGGCAACCACAAATATGCTCTATTCTTAACACAGCAGCTGGAGTGATATTTTTCTAAGATAAATCAGATCATGTCACTTCCCTACTCAAAACCTTTCAATGACTTTGAACAGCATCCGGATTCTTTAGTATGACCTAGAAAACCATCTAAAACCTCTCTACCTCTCCAATTTCATCTTGTAGCATTCTCTTACTTGCTAGCTAGGTTGTGGCCATTTAAGCCTTCTAGTGCTTCTTAAACATACCAGCTAATTCTTACTTCAGGGCCTCTTTTTACTTGTCCCCATTCTTTAGATGGTCTTCCCTACTTTGCAGATCAGTGCCTTCCTGTCATTCAACCTGCAACTCGAATGTCTCCAGTGATGGCGGCTTCCATGATTAAAGTAAAACTCCCTGACCCCATTGCTCTTCAAAGCCAATTTTTCAACTTTCCTCATCACCTTGACCTCTATCTGAAATTATGACATTCACATTAATTTTTAAAAATTAACTGAAGTCCATAATTTATTCAAATGTTCTTATATTTTGTTTAATATCCTGTTCTCTTCCAGAGTTCCATCCAGGATTCCAATATTACATTCAGTTATTATGTGTCCTAAGGATTTTTTTTGGCTGTAATGTTTTCTCAAACTTTATTTTTGATGACTTTGACAGTTTGAAGAGTACTGGTCAAGTATTTTGTAGGATGCTTCTGTATTAGAATTTTCCTGATGTTTTTCTCATTATTAGACTGTGACTATGGTTTTTTGGGGACATATGGCACAGAGATAAAGTGCCATTTCATTACATCATATCAAGGGTTCACATTGGTTTTTTATTAGTTGATCACATGTCTCTCTCACTGTTAAGATGGTGAGTTCCATGAAAGTAGGGTTCTGTTCTGCTCACAGATTTATTCCTAGAACCTAAGATAGCATCTAGCAATAGAAAACCTCTTTAATTATTAGTTGATTGAGTTAATGAATGAACTAGAAAAAAAGACTAATGTACTGCTTACTGGTTTTGCATGTGAAATAAAATATGGGTCAAAAAGATTCAGTGAGCATAGGTCAAAGGCACTAAAACCTTTTCAAGTAATCTGACATGTCTGTGAGATAAATCTAAACCCTCATGCAAATAAATAATTAACCCAAAGCCAATGGCTCATTCAAAATCATTAATGAAAATTGATTTTCCTTCTCTGTAGGTATGGCCTCTCTCTGCTGCATCACAGTCCCATTTGCAGAGCCAGACACAATTCATTGTGTTTTAATTCTTTTCTACCCAGGGCCTTCTTTTTTCTGAAGTGACGCTAGCCTCTGTGAATTTTTGAAAAAATATCTGGCTTGGTTGGCTTATACATAAAGAAGGTATGAGTGATTTCATATAGGCAGGTTTTGGAAGACAGCAATTCTTCTTAGAACAATGAGCTAAAGCATGATGGGAAGCTTGTCTTGCCCAGGAGAATGCAGGGAAAGGATTACTGAGCCCCTGCGGTTGAATCAAGGGCTCTGCCAACTGACTTCATGGATGTACGGGAGCAGGAGGAGGAGTCTGCCTGCTAAATGCCTTTCCAGGAACATGGTGAAAACTGATTAAATATATATGCAATCACACGAATTGCTAGAGGAAACCTGGAGGATGTCTCCAGCCATTAGAACACCAAACACCAATGGGGGCGCCCTAGTAATCATGAAGGAAGCTCATTTTCTGCCATGAGCTCTCAGAGAATAAAGTCCCTGAAAGGAAGAACTATTTGTATTCCATTCAGATTTCATTTAACCTTTTCTTTTGGAAGCCTCAGTAAGCAAGGGCACATTTATCAAGGCTTCAGGATGAATGAGGAAAGCTTTGGTGCATTAAGTTTGCAGATATTCACAAGGACTTACTGGAAAGGCTGCCCTGGGCTGGGAGTAGGAAGACATCCACTCTGGCTGGCCAGGCAGTGGGAGGTCTCAGCTATTATCACCTCCTGTGAGCCTATTTCCTGAATGTGCATTGTCCCCAATCAATTGATCTGAACATGAATTTCCCTATGTAATTAACTGGGGTGAGATTGCTGGTCAGAATATTCATTTTTCCTGGCATCCCTCAGAGTATGTGACTTACAGGTCAAATACCACAAAGTGACAGAAGTTTAACACATTTCATTTAATTAATTCCACTATGGCATATTTTGTGTTTCCTGGAGTCTAAGGTGCCATTGATGGTAACACTATGGATTTAAAACACAGCATTTTACGGAGGGGGGGGGATATTCAAAACAAGACATATTCCAATTTCAGAAATGTTAATATTTGGGGAAGTGTACAATATGGGGCTGAAATTTGGAATGTCATACACCGAGTGCTTGTAGACATGAAGAAATCCTGGGGACTTCAACCTGAGAATCAAACTCATCTCGTTGGGAACCATGATGCTTCTTGGGTACTGGGGGCAGTGTTCAGTACTCCAGATTTCCCAGGATTCCTCAACCTGGTCTTGGAGGATCCTGAAAAACCATCTTGGTGATGTCACCTCCCTTCCAACCCCTCTGCTTGTTCAGCCCTCTCCATTCCCAAGCCCTTCTCCAGGAGGATAAGGACTCAGTCCTGCTCCAACTGCTGGTAACCTTTCTGTTTCCCACCTACCCTGTTACTTGTCTTGATCAGCATCAGTCCCCACCCTCAGTGAATTCGTCCCTCTGCCTATTCAGTCTTCAGTCCCCACTATTCTCTGTATTACGTCCTAATACCCTTCCATTTTTACCCAAGATAAGTATTCTTCCTCTCTTAAACCAAAGAATTCTGGTGTTTTTCATGTTTGGTATAGCATAACAAAGCATCACTGATACTATCACACCAACAACTAGCATTTATTGAGTGCTTACTGTGTGCCAGATATTACACTATGTGTGTATGATCTCATAATTCATTATAACAACCATCTGAAGCAGATATAATGTTATCCTCTATTACAAATGAGGAAAATAAAGGTTTGTGGGTATATTACTGGCCACATGCATACAATTAGAAAAGGAAGAGCCACGACCCCCCCCAGATCTGCCTGGCTGCGTGGAGTGAGCTCATCACCTGTGCTCCGTGTGGCCTCCCCTTTGGCAGGGGTCTGAAGCTGTTGTACAAATAGCCCCTCTGAGTGGGCCTCTTGGTTAAATGGAGGGATGAAGGAGAGAGAAGATTTGAGATTCAGCCCAGGATCCTGGCTTGAATAGTCGGGTAGACAATGGTACCTTTCAACCATGTTGAAAATTTAGGAGAAGACATTTATGCGAAGACTTTGGAATTTACCTTCCCCGGGAGTCCTGTCATCCTGTTGAAGAATTTCAAAGTCCAGCTCACAGGCTGGTCCAATACTCCAGCCAACCTTTTCTGCACCTCTTTGAATCCAGTGACCTTCACTTGGACTTGGTTTCAGCCATCTGCCTTCGTAGCTATGCTTGTTCCTTGCATTTCCCAGAACTTTAAGAAATCCCACATTCAAATGGCCGACTTTCTATCTACCTCTAGGGTCCCGGCATCACTCCTGCTCCAGTGACTTGTGCCACGTGGGCCCTTTTGCCTCAGCAGGAGCACCAAGCCTTCAGTCCACCTTTCCTCTCTGCGTGTATAAACTCTATCCTGTCTTACTGCTTTTCCAAAACAGCTGCACCGAATGGATCATGATCCCCACTTACTTCTGTAGCCTCTTGTCATGGCCTTGTCTCTCTGACTCCTTGTTTTGGGCAAAAAAAAAAAATCACTAGATATTTCTTTGATAATAAGATCACACCCACTGGAGGGTCAATAATGTTCAATAATAGGTTTTCAGAAGGAGAAAAGCTCTGCCACATTAAATGCACATAGTAATTGTAAGAAATTTCTATTCCAGAAATAATAAAAGCAGAAGCAGATCTGTTTAGGATTATGATACTTTCAGTTCTAAAGTTTGCATGAGCCTCCTTCATCCCCAAGACTCTGCACATACTTCTCTCTCCCTGGAGTGGAAATATTATCTCATTTGTCCTTGTAACAGCACTGTAAGTGTGCATTATCATCTCTATTTTATGGAAGAAAAATGGTTTAGGAGCATGGTTATTTTCTCAAAAAGGTAGCATAGGTAATAAGGAGATATTTAGGTCTCAAACATTGCCTTTCTAACGTCAATTCTTATTTTTCTTTCATTCTGCCATACCACAGCCTGACTCATTAATTACTACTTGTCATCTAACACTCAGTTATAGTACCTGTCCTGAGCAGCCTTTGATTACCCTCCTTTCCAGGTCAAGGCTGGACACAATGTCCTCTCCTGGGCTTCCCCAGGACCTGTATGTTACTCCAGCTTAGTCTTTTCCACAGTGTTTGGGATGACTAGACATAGAGGTCAAGGTCATATTAATTTTGTATTTTTAGGGCCAACTTGCGCTTGGCACATGGTAGTCCTTCAAACAATATTTGTTTTCTTTCCTCAAGCTATTCAAAGCGCCCAATGTACACTGAAATTCAGTTTTATCTGTTTTACAATCATGATTAGAACATCAAGAACCACACAAATGTCGTTGTTCCTTTCAAGACCTTCAAAAGCTCCCAAACCTATACGTTCATCTTAGAAAACGCCATTCAGACAGATGTATGCTGTTCTGACCAAGCAATGCCACAAGTGGAGGCATTTATACCATGCCCAAAAAACCTGTTAGCTGGGGAGGAAAGGAACGTCTAAGACGTTCCATGTTTGACCCTGTCTTTTTAAAGAGCCCACAGGTAAATTTTACTGAACGAACAAAGGTTTGATGGCAACAGTCTCCTGCGGCAGAGCAGTGATAAGGGAGATGGAGTAAAGAACTCTCTTCATGTAGTTCTTCCTTTAAAGAACTGGCCTGGCCAAAGTGCTGCCTGGATGACTCATTGATCTCCCTCTTTGGCCTGTGCCTGAGCCTTGCTGGCTGGATCTTCTGAGTTTCTGGTAAAGCAGACAGTGCGCCATGCAGGAAGTGAGGTTACGATTGTTTTGGCCATTTGGGTGGCGTTTATCCCCTGTAGCAACTGAAGTTTATCAGTAGGTTTAGCCTTTGCACTTTGAGAAGCCAACTGTTATCTCTGCACAATTTAGAATAATAAAAAAGTTCATGGCAGAAAAATGTGCAGTAAGTAAATATAAAGAACAAATAAAGGAGAATCTAGTGTTCCTGTCGACACTGGCCCCCAGAGCATGCATCCTATCCACAGGCTAATGAGATCAGCCAGAGAGATCCTTCTGCATTCTCTCTCTATTACTGGTATTAACTTCAAGTCGAGAAAATTTTAGAGGGTGACTGGGAGTGAAGCGAATAATGTTACCTCTTTAGTTAATCATTAAGGTGCAGTTGCTTCCTGAAGTGACCTCTCAAGGGGACACTGAGGTCTAAGGAGACAACACGTTATTCATCCTGGAGGCTAGTTTCCTCCGTATGAACTATAGTCAGAGCAGTTAAAAGATGGAATGGGGCTGTACAGTACTTTCTAGAACTGACTAGAAGGATCTGGGGACTGCTGGTCAGCGATTCTGCATGGAAGCTTTCTGAACTGGGGGATACCAACTGGATTTCCAATTTCATTCTAAGTCTGAGATTTTATAAGTGTATGCATTCTAATTACATAAAGAAGTATAATTCTCCTGGAAAACTCTGCCTTGGAGGGGGTCTCAAAGACTAAAAATTATGTAACTGCAAAAAAAAAAGTTACTGTCAATCTTTCTTTAAATATCCAAAGCATTGGGAAAGAAACATATTGTCACTGAAATGATCAAAGACTGGTTACATAGCTGAGCCACTGTGTATTGTTAGTTCGAAAACACTCACATAGATGGAGATGTTGAATAATTCGATAATTTATGATCATTTGTCAAGCACATGGGAGACTATTTATGCAAATACAGTGGTTCTGGCTTGGCTTCTTCAAGTGTTTTTCTTTGGATTTTAAAATCTGTCATATATTGTGGGGCTTTGAGCATGTGGTGAAAAACCTAAAGTGTATATATGCATTATAGTGTTTAAGATCTAAAATTACAGTTAAAAATGATTAAAAATACATGATGTTGAAAGATAAAAAAGAAAGCTTGATATAAAATGTGTGCCTTGTAAATCATCCTGTTAACCCGATGATCTGTAATCGTGCTCTGAACAAGAGGAGCATAACCCACGGTAGGACTGGCACAACCCAAAGGAACCCTGAGTCTCAGTGGATCAGTTCTGCCCAGTTGGTCCAAGACTGGGATCTCCTCTGATGGCTCCAGGTACAGCTGTTTGCAGTTGGCTCCTTACCCAGAGGGAAGTGGAAGTTACTTAACCATGTCTGTGGATGGTATGTAACGATGGATAAAATGCTAGATGTGGAGTCAGACAAGTATAAGTCTCATGTCTGCTCCTTGCTAGTTGTGTGACTTTGGGCAAGTTATTTAATCTCTCTAAACCCCAGTTACCTTGTGTGATTGTTGTGAAGATTAAATATGCGGGGGGACCAAAAACACCCAGAATTTATTTATAAACATTATATATTTAATCTTACATGTTTAATTTCAGTGACCTTCAAAGTACTCTCCATGTTGTGTGATACACTAAACGAGATGTTTTTTTCCACTGCTGAAAACAATTTTTGAACTCGTTGATTTTGATGATTTTTAGTGCTTCTGCCATTTTTTTTTGTCTCACCTCTTTTACACTGGCAAAACATTTCCCTTTGAGGATTTTTTTCATCTGAAGAAGCAAACAAAAAAAAAAGTTGCTTGGGGCAAGATTGAGTGAATAGGGAGGGTGGGGCATGGAGGTCGTGCTGTTTTTGGTCAAAAACTGCTGAACACTCAGTGCTGTGTGGGCAGGTGTGCTCCTTAATCACCCATCTTGAAATCGGCAAGTGCTTTGAAAGAGTCTTCAAAAAAAATTCACTGAAGCCGCACACAGCCCCTCACAACAGTACCAGCTGGCACACTGATGCAGATGGGTTCCTAGAACACCCACCTGGTCGGGAAAGACTGTAGGGGCCTGCCCTCCAGAAGATAATTCTTTTCTGGGGGGGCACCCCCGGTATATCTATGGGTAGCCAACCCACTGACTCCCTAAATTTCTCATTATCCACCAGGCCCTCATGTACTCACATGCTCCCTTTTCTGGCTTGATTTATATCAAGTCAGATACAAAGACCCATCTTTAAAACCATCTTTCATCCCTTTTCTTCTCACTCCATTGTCCTGCACTAGAAAATCTCCACCCTGAAATGGACCTATCAGGCCACTGTTCAGTATTTCACTCTAATTCTCTCACCTAATGGGTGGGAGAAATGAGTCACACGAGCCCCACTCTTTTCCACCCTCCTTTCCCTCCGCTCTCTGCACCATCTGACCCAACTCGCTACTTCCTCCTTCTTGACTTTTTAACATCACCTTAAAATATGCTTTAAGGTTCTTTGCTGCATTGTTTAAAATAAGTTTGTTTTTTTCTTTTCAAAGGACTATGAAAATACTTTTCACAGAAGCAGGACACAATGATTTTCCTGAAGAGCACACCACTCGGAGAGCACAAGCCTCCAAATTTTGGACATAGCCCTTCTGACTCTCTCAGATAGAGGACCTCTGTTGTCACTGTAAATGTAGCATCTTAGAACTGTAGTTCCGGAAGACCTAAAGAACCTCAGAGAACAAGGTCAGCGGTGCCTGTAACCCTCCGGGTCAGCCTCAGAGTTGACCATCAGCTGACTCCTTATTACTCGTTAAGTGTTGAGACTTGGGAGAGAAGTGAATTGATTCCACCAGTGAATCACAGGACTTCAGAGAGAGATTTATAGATACCTATTTGGTGGGGGTGGGGCAGGGGAATGCCCAGGTGTTGACAGACAGGGAGCAGACATGATTCACAGGCCTGGCTTCTCTGTGAGAGAAACTCACTGGTTGTTGCTAGCAACCGTACTTTCCCAAATGCTCCTCCAGTGCGTTTTCTGTCTGCAAATGTCTGCATTCGTTTGAGGAGTGACTTTTTTTTTCAGTGACTTTTACAGCTATTGTAACTTTTTAGCTCTAGGAAAGAGTGTGAGGGAGTTCATGTCTTTGCCAGCAGTAGTTCTGGAAGAAAATGAATCAGTCCTCAAAAGTGAGTTACTCACAATGTAAATTCATCAAGTAAATAAAGGCTGAATGATAATGGGAAGAGTTACTCATATACCGTAACAAACATTCATATACCATCTGGCCTCTTCATACCCACATTGCTCCATACTCTAAATGAGGTTAATGGAAATTAATACATATGTATTAGGGAAAGGAAAGGTCCTTGGGGACATGAACTAAATATCAGCACAGTGCTCTTTTTTGGGTAGCCAAGGGTGCTTGGGAAAACACTGAGTAATGGTTGAAAGATAAATTACGTATAGACTAGTCAATATTTTGCCAATTAAGCTTACTCTATTTCTGAATAGGACATTTCTGAGAAAGAGGCTAGCATCTAAGTAGTTACATTTCATTGTGCTGTTTATGGGGCAATTTCTTTCCATATGGACTTTCCTACAAATTCCTAGTAGAAACATTACTTTTAACTTACAAATAAAACCTTTTGAAATTGTATCTGCAGGAACAGCAGCCACTGAGTAGGAATCAGCCATCACAAGGCAACGCTTGAAAAAGAATGTCCCTAAAAGGTGTGACATGCTTGTCCAAACTGTGCATTTTCTAGGCTACCCTTCGAGAGCAGAGTATTTGAGCAGAACTCTTGCATACTATCTCCCTTATTCATATCAGTGCTATCTCTGGTATGTGCTATTAATTATTTATATAATGCCCGCATTGTGAAATTTATATGATGCATTATGAGCATTAGACAGTGCTTCTCAATGGTTTATATCACAGTACTCTATCAACCCACTATATAAACAACCTCTCTCATACATAGGCCTGCATGATTACCCTGATGAATTGATCTTGTTCAGAACCTGTGTATGTATGAGAGCAATGTTTTATCACTATATAGATGTATACACACACTCAATGTTCACTGGTGTTAAAATAAATATTGTGACTTTGTAGAGAGAATAGCCTCGTTGCTTCAGATGGTCCTTATCAGCCATGCAGATAGCAACGCGCCAGCTTGTAGCTTGGTTGTCTTGTTTGGGGTGCTTCCTCTTCTCGTCTAACCCAGGAAAAGGTCTGTTCTTCATCAGCTCAAAATCCTGTGGGATGGTCTAAGTCTGTGTGTGCTGGAGAAATCTGAAAGCATCTTGTCTATTCAGTCGGTCTAGTTTGACTATCGTTTTTACTCTGTTGATTAGCATTTATTAACCACTTAGTGTACCCTGAACACTACAGGAAATATGAAAGGACAATAGTCCTTTAAAACTGTAAGCATGAATGGTTCAAGATCAAAATTGTTCCTTTTAAATAGCTTTTATTGAGATATAATTCATATGTAATACAATTTACAGATTTAAAGTGTATAATTCAATGGTTTTTAGTATATTCAGTGCTGTGCAACCATTATCACAATTGACTTCAGAATATTTCATTACTGATAAGATAGACCTTGTACTGACTAGCAACCACTCCCCATCTTCCTCCCTTCAGACACCCTCAGCCCCAGGCAACTAATAATCTACTTTCTGTGTCTATGGATTTGCCTGATCTGGACATTTCATATAAAGAGATTCATACAATAATGTGGTCTTTGTGAATGGATTTTTTCACTGGGCATAAGGTTTTCAGGGTTCGTCCACAATGTAGCATGTATAAGAATTTTATTCCTTTTTACAATGAAATATTCCAATGCATGGATATACCATGTTTTATTTAGTCATTCATCAGTTGATATTTTTGTTTTCCATATTTTGCTATATGAATAGTGCTGCTGTGAACACTTGTGTAAAAGTTTTTGTGCCCACATGTTTTCACTTTCGTTCGGTGTATAACTAGGAATGGAATTGCTGGGTCACATGGTAATTCTATGATTAATCTTCTGAGGAACTGCCAGATTGCTTTCCAAGTGACTGCACCATTTTTCATCACCGTTAGCAATATACAAGTGTTTTAATTTCTCCACATTCTTGTCAACACTTGTTATTATCTAACTTTTTAAAGTGGGTGTTAACTTATCTCACTGTGGGTGTGCAGTGTTATTTCATTGTACTTTGATTTCTATTTCCCTAATGACCAATAACGTTGATCATCTTTTTGTGTGCTTATTGGACATTTGTATACCTTCTTTGAAGAAATGTCTATTTATATCCATTGCCCAATTTTTCAATTAGGTCATTTTTCTTTTTATTATTGAGCTGTAGCAGTCCTTTATGTATTCTAGACAAGGATTTTTAAATCAGATATATATTCTTTGCAAATATTTTCCTCTGATTCTTTGAGTTGTCTTTTCGCTTTCTCAGTGGTCTCCACTGAAACACAAAAGTTTTAGTTTTGATAAAATCTAATTTACTTAGTTTTCTTTTTGTCACTTGTGCTTTTGGTGTTTTACGAAAGAAGACTTGGTGTAACCTCACGTCATGAAGATTTACTTCTATGTTAAAGTCTTCTAGTTCTTGTTGATCTCATTTCTAGTTGCTCTATGTTATTGAAAACTAAGTATAGACGTCTCCAATTATTACTTTTGGATGGTCTATTTCTCCTTTTAATTCTGTCAGTTTTTGCTTTATGTATAATGGGGCTCTGTTGTTAGGTGCATATATATACTTTAAGTTGTTACATTTTTCTGATGAATTGATACTTTTATTATTATAAAATGTTCTTCTTTGTCTCTAGTAACACTTTTTGTTTTAAAGTCTGTTTTGTCTGGTGTTAGCATGGCCACTCCAGCTTTCTAATGGATACTGTTTGCATGATGTATGGTTTTCCATTTTATTCTGAATCTATAAAAAACTCCTACAAAACAGTAAGAAATTGGCATTGCTATGACCCAGCAATTCCACTCCTAAGCATATACTCAAAGGGGCTATGTGCATATGTTCAACAAACAACATGCACCAGACTGTTTATAAAAGTAATATTCATAATAGCCTCAAACTAAAAATAATCAAAATGTCCATTAACAGCAGAATGGATAAGCAATCTTTGGTATATGCATACAATAAAACATTGTATTTCAATGAGAATGAGCTGGATAGAGCCTCACACAATAATGTGGCTGAAAAGCACAAACATAGTAAATGAAAGAAGACCAACAAAAGAGTACAAATGTATGAGTCCGTTTAGATAAGGTATAACAACATAAAATTAGTCTGGGCTGCTGAAAGTCAGGGTAGTGGTACCCTAAGAAAGAAGGGAGAGTTACCCCAACTCTCTAAGGCTACTTTAGTTAGTGGAAGGAAAAGTGAGGAGGAAGGATTCCGGAGTGCTGATGTTGGTGTTCCTTGATCTGGGTGCTGGTCACTGAGGTGTGGTAGTTTTTTGATAACTAATTGATTTTTTTAAAAAAGAGGACTGTGACTTCAATAAAATATGGAATGCTTTGTATTTTCTTTAAAAAGTTAGCATACGCTGAAACCAGACAAAAAATTTTTTGACCAAGCTTACTTATGAAGACAAATACAAGATACTTAAATAAAACACTAGTAAATCTAATATAGCATTATATTAAAAGAATAGTGCTCTAGGAAACCACAAGTGAGTCAATTTAGGAAATCTAAAAATATCATTGATACATCAATAGGTCAAAAGATACAAACTTTATGTTCATCTTAACAAATGTCAAAAGACATTTAATAAAATTCAATTCCATTTCTGATAAAAAGTTAAATAAATTTCATATAGAATACTTTCTCAACTTGATTAAACAAATAGCTTACATCATACTTAAAAGCAAAACAATAGAGCAGTGTTTTTCAAATTTATTTTGTCAAGGAACATTATTTAAATCATAATATATCAAAGACTTCCAGTAGGAGGGGGTTTTTCTTGTTGACTCATAATTTCAGCTGAGGCCCCCAAATCTTAGAACAAATATAATAATTGTTTCATCTCTCCATATCCTGCACTTCTTGGAAGGTGCTAGGCTGTCTATGCAGACTGGGCTAAAAAATTTTAAAATCATCTACCACATCAGTCCATTGCTCCCTTCTAGACTGTCAAAGAAAAGACAAAGAATTAATTGTAATTAAAGAGGACTGTGTTGACTGTTTGTGGGGGGAATGGTTAGTAAATTATGTGTTTCTCTCATGGAGGAAGGGAAGAGGGTCAAGAAGTAAGGCTTGAAGAGAGCCATTTGAAAAGCTTGACATGGGTCCCCTGTTTAGAGAGAGAGAGTGGGGAACTGGCGTCTGATTGACCCTCACTAGTTTTAAGAAAAGAGGCTGTATAACTTCAAATAGCAAAGCCAAGAGGAGATGTTGCTTTGGTAAAAGCCTGACTTCTTGAGCTGAGCAAGGCAGTGTGAGTTCCCCATTGGCCAATGGAATGGAGTTGGATTGTATCTTGTTGAATGGGACTCTGGCCAAGGTGATTCCAAAGGAAGCAATAAACCTTTAGAAATCATGGTGCTGGTCATTAGCAGTTTGAGGAAAAGAGTTGTAGGGGAGGGATCCTAGCATGAGTCGTGGTGGGTTGCAGAGGAGGGGCCCCTGAAGAACTCACAGGAGGATACCCAGAAAGCATGCATCATCAAAAGGAGTCTACTGTACAAAAGGGCATCTACTCCTGGTTACAGCTGTACCAGCCAAGTGAGACCTTTCTGTCCCTTAGCTGTCCTTTCTTCTCCCACCTTCCCCCAAACTCCCAGCCAGGGGTTTAAAATAGCAGCGTGCAAGAAGTGAGGGGGTGGAGCCAGATAAGAAAAAAGCCAGACAAAATCCTCCCCACCCCAGTGCAGGCTTTCAAGCAACAAGAAAAGGGGAGACATTTTTACTCAGATGACAAGTTGGAGATGTGCAATTATTATACTGCGTTGAATTTTGATTATCTGAAAAAGATCAGATAAACTTATATGTGAGGTGGGAACCCCCAAAACTGGAAGTTATTTATAAAAATTGTGTATTTATTCTTACATGTTTAAATTTCATTCACCTTCCAAGTACTCTCCATTTGATGCAATACACCTATTGAGACTTTTTCCCCCCACTCAAAACAGTTTTTGAACTTGTCAATTTTGATGACTTTTAGTACTTCTGCCTTTTTTATATTTTTTAAGTTTGTATTAGTTTTATAAGTATTAGTTTTATTATGTATTTAATAACATTAATAATAATATATGTAAATGCTTATAACATGATTAGTGATTATTAAACACTAATAAGGTGATAGTAAATGAGGCTCATGTATTAAATGCAAAGATTAAAGGTTATTTTTTAATTTAGGCATTTGATGTCCTAATATGCAACTTTCTAATGTTCTCAAATATACACAGATTACAATTTTTCTCATTTACCTTATTGTAGTAAGTGCACTTAACATGAAATTCACCCACAGGTTTTAAAGTGTGCAATACAGTATTGTTATCTCCAGTCGAAATATTGCACAGCAAATCTCTAGAATTTATTCACTTTGCATAACTCATCTTTATGTTCATCGAACAGTAAGTCCCCACTTCCTCCTCCCCCACTCCACAGACCCTGGCAACCACAGTCCTCTTCTTTGCTTTTGCAAGTGTAACAATTTTAGGTGCCTTATATAAGTGGAATCATGTAGTAGCTATCCTTGGGCAACTGGTTTATTTCATTTAGCATAATGTCCTCAAGTTCATCCATGTTGTAGCACCTTGCAGAATTTCCTTCCTTTTTTAAAGGTTGAGTAACACTTCACTGTATACCACATTTTAAAAATCTGTTCACCTGTCCACGGACGTTTCGGTTGTTTTTACATCTTGGCTATTGTGAATAGTGCTGCAATCGAACAGAGTAGTGCTAGTATCTGTTTGAGGTCTTAGTTTCAATTTTTTTCATAAAAATACCTAGAAGTGGGATTGTTTGATAATGTGGTAGTTCTGTTTTTAATTTTTTGAGGAACCTCCATATTATTTTTCATAGTGGCTGCACAATTTTACATTGCTAGTAATAGTACATAAGAATTCCAATTTATTCACATCCTCTCCAACACTTCCACTTTAAAAAAAAATATGTAATAGCCATCCTGGAAGGTATGAAGTGATATCTCAGTGTAGTTCTGACTTGCATTTTCCTGGTGATGAGTGATGTTGAGCATCTTTTTATACACCTATTTCCCTTTTGCATGTCTTCTTTGGAGAAATGTATATTCAAATTCTTAGTCTATTTTTTCAATTGAGTTAGGGTTTTTTTTTTGTTATTGAGTGATAAGAGTTCTTTATTTTATAGCTTAACTTCTTCTCAGATATTTTCTTCCATTTTCTATGTTGCCTTTTTACTCTATTGATTGTTTCTTTTGTTACCTCCAGTCAGAAATCTCCTGTACGGGAGATTTTTAGTTTGATGTAACCCCAGTTATTTATTTTTGCTTTTGTTTCCTATGTTCTTGGTGTTATATTCCAGAAATTGCCAAGACTATGCTCAGTGGAAGAAATAATTCAGTCAAAGAAAGACAAATGCCATATGATTTCACTTATATGTGGAATCTAAAAAAACAATATTAATGAATAAACAAAACAGAAACAGACACAGATACAGAGAATAGACTGATGGTTGCCAGAGAGGTGGGGAGTTAAGGGACTGGGTCAAAAAAGAGAAGGGATCAAGAAGCACAGAATGGTAGTTACAAAATAGTTACATATTGACTAATAATATTATAACTATGGATGATGCCAGGTGGCTAAAGGAAATATCAGGGAGAACATTTTGTAAAGTATATGATTGTCTAATCACCATGCTGTACATCTGACACTAATATGAAATGACATTGAATGTAAATTGTGTGGTGGTTACCAGAGGGAAGGGGGTTGGGAAGTACTAAAATATGGTGACAGAGATGATTTGACTTTAGGTGGTGGACACACAGTGCGATATACAGATCTTGTATCATAAGAATGTGCACTTGAAACCTAAATGATTCTATTAACAAGTGTCACTCTTGTAAATTGAATTAAAAATTTTTTAATTAAAAAAATGCTAAGACCAATGTCATGAAGCATTTCTTCTATGTTTTCTTCTAGAAGTTCGATAGTTCCAGGTCTTATGTTTAAGTCTTTAATCCATTCTGAGTTGATTTTTTGTGTGTGGTGTGAGATAAAGATCCAATACATTGTTTTGCATGTGGACATTCAGTGTACACAACACCATTTGTTGAAGAAACTATCCTTTTCTCATTGTATATCCTTGGCACCCTTGTCAAGATCACTTGACCATATACTTCTGGGCTCTCTGTTCTGTTCCATTGGTCTATATGTCTATACCTTTTGATCACTGTAGCTTTGTAATATATTTTGAAATCAGAAAGTGTGATGCTTCCAGCTATGTTCTTCTTCCTTAGAGTTGATTTGACTGTTTGTGGTCTTTTGTGGATTCATATGACTTGTAGAGTTGTTTTTTTCCTATTTCTGTAAAAATTATTTTTGGAATTTTGATAGGAACTTCATTAAACCTGTAGATTGTCTTGAGTAGTCTGGTAATATCAACAATATTAAGTCTTTCAATCCATGAACATAAAATATACTTACATTTGTTTATGTCTTTTTAAATTTTTTTATTTTAATTGTTGTTCAAGTACAGTTTTCTGCCTTTCTTTCATTAATGTTTTATAGTTTTCAGTATATACCATCATCTTTTTTCCTTGACATCACAGTGGCCTTTTCAGTAGTTCATCATATCTACTTATACTGTCTCTGATTTTTTTCCATCCTCCATTAAAAGTTCTTGAAAAGCATATCTTATTATATGACTACCTGCTTAAAAATTTTCAATGGCTTCCTATCATTTCTAGGTTAAACACCCAAGTCTTCAAATGTACCGCCATGTCATATACAGATAGGCCTTCTTTTCTAGGTTCAACTTGCAACACACACCTTCTCATTCTCTTTATTCCAGCTACGAAACTTTTCTGCAGAAGCGTGTACTTCTTTCTTATTTTAACTGCACATAACTCTTCCTTCATCCTGGAGGATAGTTTCCTCTCTTATTTGCAACCTGTTTCTTCAGATGTCAATCAATTGTCACTTTCTCAGAGAATTCTACCTTGAGGTTTCCAGTCAATTTTTTTTACTATGTCATCTGATAGTGTTATGTACTTCTACTTTATAGCTCATATGACAGTTAAATTTTACATTAATTATGGGATATTTGATTAGAGTGTGCATCCTCCACTTGGCTGTAAATGCTATGAGAGCAGATATAAAGCCTTTTTCTGTTTCCCATAGAATCATTAGTGACTAGCAGAGGGCCTGCCACCAAGTAGATTAAATATTTGTATTATGAATGTATGGCAACTAAAATAAATAATGTACCTAAGAATAAGATTAAAGAAATCTGTTCATATGGGGAGAACTATAGAACTTTACTTTGGAAAGTAAAAGTACTTAGACATAAAGATAGCAAAATATATCAAGATCCATATGAAGAAAACTACAAATCTCTGATGAAAGAAATAAAAAAGGAACTAAATAAATGGAGATATATTCCATGTTCATGGATAGAAAGATACAATATTGTCAAGATACCAGTTCTTTCCAATTTGATTTTAGATTCAGTGCAATTTCAATCAAAATTCTAATTGTATTTTTTGAATATCAAGAAACTGATCCTAAAGTGTATATGGGGAATCAGAAGACCTAAAATAACTAACACAATATTGAAGAGAAGAACAGCTTGTAGCACTGACACTGCCTGACTCCGAGGTTGACTATAAAGCTACAGTAATCAAGATACGGCTGTTTTGATGAAAGAATAGACAAGTAGAGCTGTGGAAAAGCATAGAAAGTTCAGAAATAGACTCCCAGAAATATGTAACAAAGGAACAAAGGCAATGTAATGAAGCAAATAGTCTTTTCAACAGATGGTGCTGGAATAATCGGCCATCCACAGCAAAGGAATGAACCTAGACACAGACATTACACCCTTCCCTAATTCATTTGAGTTAACTCAAAATGAATCATGGATATTAATGTAAAATTAAAAACTATAAAACTCCTGGAAGATAAGATGGGAGAAAATCTGGATAACTTTGGTTTTGGTGATGACTTTTTAGCTCTGATATCAAAGGCATAATCCCTGAAAGAAATGTGATAAACTGGGGTTCATTAAATTAAGATTAAAATTTTCTGCTCTGTGAAAGACACTGCCAAGAGAATAAGAAGACAAGCCACAGAGTTGGAGAAAGTATTTGCAAAGACGTATCTAATAAAGAACTGGTATCCCAAGCACACAAAGAACTCTTAAAGTTTGACATTAAGAAAACACGTAACCCAATTTAAAAATAGGCAAAAGAGCAGGGGTGTGGGTGGGAGGGGGTGTTCAGGGTGGAGGGGAATGAAGGGGGGTATTGGGACAACTGTATTGGCATAATCAATGAAATATATTTTAAAAAGATAAAAATAAATAAAAAATAGGCAAAAGATCTGAACAAACATCTCTGTGAAAAAGATGCACTGCTAGCAAGCAATCATGAAAAGATGCTCAGTATCATATGTCATTAAAGAATTGCAAATTAAAATGAGATTCCACTACACATCTACTAGAATAACAAAAATCCAAAACACTGACACCACCAAATGATGGTGAGGATGTAGGGCAAAGAAACTCTCATTCATTCCTGGTGGGAGTGCAAAATGGTACAACCACTTTGGAGGACAGTTTGGAGGTTTCTTACAAAACTAAACATGCTGTGGTACCAGGTGGGTATCAGACTTATTGGTGGGAAATCACTTCACAAGTTATATAAATGTCTAACCAGTATGCTGCATACCTGAAACTAATATAATATCAAATGTCAACTGTAATTGAAAAAAAACAACCAAACGTGCTCTTACCAGATGTTCCAGCAATCATGCTCCTTGGTATTTACTGAATGAATTGAAAACTTATGTCCACACAAAAACCTACACACAGATATTTATAGCAGCTTTATTTATAATCGCCAAAACTTGGAAAGAATCAAGATGTCCATCAGTAAATGAACAGATAAATAAACTATGGTACATCCAGATCCAGACAATGGAATATTATTCAGTGCTTAAAGAAATGAATTCAAGCAATGAAATATATGGAAGAAACATAAACACACATTACTAAGTGAAAGAAGCCAATCTGAAAAGGCTACCTACTGTGTGACCCCAACAAATGACACTGTGGAAAAGGCAAAACTATGGAGACAGTAAAAAGACGAGCGGTTGCCAGGAGTTGGGGAATGAGTGGGAAAAAGAAATAAGAGGGGCATAGAGGATTTTTAGGACAGTGAAATTGTCCCGTGTGATTCTATACTGGTGGATACATGTCATTATCCGTTTGTCCAAACTTATAGAATGTATGATACTCAGAGTGATTCATAATATAAACTTTGGACTTTGGGTGAAGATGATGTGTCAGTGCAGGTTCATTGATTAAAACAAATGTACCGTTCTGGTGTGGAATGTTGATAGTGGGAGGCTGTGTATGTGTAGGGGTGGTGGGTGTATTGGGTGTATGGGAACTCTATAATTTCTCTTTAATTTTGCTGTGAAACTAAAATTGCACGGTGGTCAGGAAAAGCCAAAGATATCTTTCCCCCTCTTTTTTTAAATCCTCACCCCAGGGCATGTTTTCATTGCTTTTAGAGAGAAAAGAAGGAAGAGAGAAACAGATTGATATGAGGTCAGGGCACGTACAAGAATCAACCAATGAATGCATAAATAAGTGGAACAATAAATCGATGTTTCTCTCTCTCTAAAAAAAATTAATGAAAAATTTAAAGTTAATCTTTAAAACCAAGATGCAATTTGAAGAACACGTATGCAATAAAGCTGAATATTAAAAATAATTTTAAAGTGTGATAGTACAGAATAAAGTTAAAAACAAATGCACATACATATACATTTACTATATAATAAAGTTAGCATTATAAATCACTGAGGAAAGAATAGTTCATTCAATAA
>PVKM010018460.1:0-25018 GCA_004027735.1 Carollia perspicillata | reverse complement strand
GCAGGTACTGTAATAAGTAATTACAAAACAGTTGTAAGCACCTGGAAGGCAAGGACTTTGCCTCTTTTCACTGTTATAACCCAGCCTCTAACAATGTCTGACACTCAGTAGATGATCCACAGATATTTGTTGAATGAATAATATAATAGAAACAATAAACATCTTTTTACAAGATATGTAAAGAGCCAAAAGCAAGGGGGATGGGTGATTCAAAGAATTTCTAAAATTGTACAGAATTAGCATTAAAAAGAACAATCCAAAAAGTTAAGATCAGCTGTTATTTATTTAGTATGCTCCTCGGTGCTGGCTGGACGCAGGTAGAATTAAGACACAGTCTTTACCTTCCAGAAGACCATAGTTTGGTAGTGAAAACAGGTAAACAAATACTGCAATTACAATAATATGAAAAGTCCAAAAATCAAAATGGGTTATTTGGTACACTCTTGGCATAAAGGAGGATGTGATCAACTTTCACTGAGCTAATGCTTGAGAAATGATTGGTGGTCACCAAGGAGAATGCTGTAAAGGATATATTTGACAGTGGAATGTGCCCATCCGCTATTTATAAATACAAATTTCTAAAATAATTCATTTCAGTGATTTTTCTGCACTAATACTAAGTGAAATTTAATTCGTTACTAGCTATGCTTAAATTTTTTTGCCTATTAGTGAGGGTTCTATATATACACATATATGTACATGTATATTATATTTCTTAACACAGTGATTTTTTAAAAGAAAACAAAGAAGTGAATGTTAAAAGTTAACTATGTGCTAGTCTCAGGGTAAGACCCAGTTCCCTTTTCAACAGGGGAATGACTCTTGGATTCTATTCCAATTTAGTGTGTCCCTTGGAGAGTAACAACAGTAACCTAAATCTACTAGTGATCGAAAAAGCCACATCTAGACCTGGGAGAAGACAAGAGAAGTGACATAGTAGAGTTACCATGTGGCACCATCAAATTCTCCACTGCCCCCTCCCCTGCTGTTTACCTACTGGTGTCCACTAAAGCATCAAACACACTAGAATAGGATAAAATGGGGTACAGAATTAAGTAGGCCATTTTTCAAAAATATTCCCATTATTAAGTGATGCAAAGTGAAAGTAAACTTCATTAGAGTGTTCAGTTTCATGTGTATCTAACATATATATTGTTATATGGTACCTGCATATGCCATTCTGGTTGGAATTTGTATAATTTTGAAAAAGTTTCTGGACTCTACTTCTGTTCTATTCCCAAAATAGCATGGGAAGCGTGAAACAGGATGGCATGTGAGAGAACTGCAAGTAATTAGAAGTGCCTAGAATGTAGGTTTCTGTGGGAAAGGACAAACCGAAGGAACCAGGTTGTGGAGGGCCTTCTGTGCCAAACGAAGCTGTCTGGGTCTGTGCCAGACTAAGATGTTGGAAAGTTATCCTCTGTGGGTCTGTTGTGCATTTGCATCAGGAGGACAGTGTCGGATTGGAGCGTTTGAAAAATCACTGTGAACAGCAGCATGGAAAAGAGCCTGAAAAGATGAGAAAGTAAAGCAGGAAAACAAGTTAGCATAGAGACTGAAAGAATGATCCAGCTAGAGGTGATGAGAGGACGAAGGCCTGAGCTTGTCTGTGGTGGTAAGGATGAAATCAGAAGATGTATTTTTCGAGTGGCAGCCATGTGCCAGCTGCCATCTTAGGTTCCGGAGGTACATCTGTGAACAAGGCAGACTTCACTGTCCTCGTGGAGTTTACATACTAGTCGGGGCTGTGGGAGGGCAGGGACAATAAAATGATTCATGTTCTTCAATTTGAATGACTAGGCAGTAATGTAATAATTAAATGGAAATTAGTTTGGGGAGAAAGTTAGAAAGCGTTGAGTATGAAATATACATTTGGAAATACAGGACTAGATTTGAGGAGTAAGGTTTTGGCTCTCTTCAGAAGGCCCGTTTGTTTGTTTTTAGTCATAATACTTAGTTTTATGGTAACATTGGTCAGGACTTTTGGTTGAATAGAATCTGCTCTGGCCTGTGTAAGCAGACAAGAAACTTGCTAAAAGCTTTTGGGTGTCAACTTATGGAATCTCTAGGAAGGCCAGAGAGCCCCATTCTAAGTCAGGGTATCCATGAACATTGTGACTTCCAGGTCCAAACACAGATGCTCCCCACCATACCATTGTCACCCTCTCACCTCACGTGGCTGCTTGTAGATGCTCTGAGGCTGGCCTGTCTTCTGCCTGAAGAGGAGTATGAGCAGTTTAGTTTTCTGACTCATGAGAAGATGCCAAAATAAAGAGGGTTTCAAAGACATTGCACAGCTATAAATATCCAACGAAAATATTTTTGCCTCCAACTTATATCTCTGAATGGAAAAAATTGTACACACTTAATTTCATAAGTGTGTACAATTTTACAGTACTTTAGTACATATTTTCATGTAATGTGATGAAGGCATGGCGTCTTCCTTAAAACAAAACTAACATTGCTCACATTAAAATGAATTGCCTCAATTTATTAATTTGCTAATGAATTTGCTTTTAACTGTTGTTCATACCAAACTTATGAATGGATTTCGTTCTAGAAGGTGTTGATAATGATTGAAAAATGTGAATACATCTTCTCACTGAAACTAAGTTATTATGTATGCTTCAGTTTTTGTATATTAAAATGTGTTTCACATTCTACCGGAAGCTCCTGAACACAAGCTACTTGGCATTTTCAGATGAGAAATGAAGGGAATGGGATGAAGTCATTGTGGGCACTGTGCCTATAGTCACATTGTAGGCATTCAATAAAAGCTGGGAAAGTGTTTCTAGGAATAGATGATTAGAGGGAGGGAGGGAAGAAGGAGGGAATAAGCTTATATTTATAACAGCGAGCTGCCTTTATTTTTTAATGTATTTTATTGATTATGCTATCACAGTTGTCCCATTTTTTTCTCTCCTTTATTCCCCTCCACCCTACACCCCCCACCAGCATTCTCCCCTTACCTTACTTAGTTTATGAGGGAGCTGCCTGTAACTTTTCTAATAAAAGCAGGTTACATCCAGTGACTTAACATTTCAAGGGATTAAGCAAAACCAAAACATGTATAGAAAACACATAGACACAGACTACAGTGTGGTGATAGCCAGGGAGATAGGTGTTGGGGGAGAGGTGGAGGTGAGCAAAGGAGGGGAAATGGGGATGGAAAGAGACTTTGCTTGGGGTGCTGGGCACACAATGCAGTGTGCAGATGGTATTTTGTTGAGTTGTATACTTAACAGCTGTATGGTTTTGTGAACTAATGTCACCCTAATAAATTCAATTTAAAAAAAATAGGTTACATTCAGTAATTTAATGTTTCAAAATTGCGCGTATATATTGTCTGATCCCTGAATTCCAGAGTGGTAATTCAAAAGGAAATAGACTGTCTGAATAACATACAGTGGTCAGTCATAACAGAATTGTAAGGTTAGTGTGAAGGTAATTGGGTTGAATATACAGAGGTTAGCAAAAGTAGGTTTGTACAAAACAGTTTAGTCTTGTATTATTTATTAATCATTGTTTTATTTTCTGTACAAACAACTGTATACCTACTTTTACCTCACTCTATATAGTCATCAAAATATGCCATGGAACTTTTTGCTTATTTTTAATGGTAATGTTAGCTTACTTTCCTAATGATTTGTATCTCTTAACCTAATGCAGAGTTGGGGAAAAGAATATGAACTGAGGCTTTCCATTGCCTTCACTTAGGAATGCCTTATTATATTGATGACCAAAGAGGTCTTTTCATCAGAAAAATGATGTTTGCCTTATTGTTACACAATGAGGCTACTGGAATCCTCTGCCTATGGTAGAGGAGAACAAGTTGACTTGCTTGAACAGAGTAATAACTGATCATTTATATGCCTGATTTTTCAGAACAAGAAGAACACAGTATTACTTTTTCACAATTTGTGTTACAAGAATAATGTGTATAAAGCATCTGCTGTGTGTCAGGCAATATGCTAGGTACTTAATAAGAGGAGATGGACAAAACAGATACAGCCCTGCCCAATTTGAGCAATTAACATGAATTATATTCTATTGTATATAATTTTAAGAATTAAAATCTTGTAAAATTATTTCATTAAAGTTTATGTAAATTTCAAACTCAGAAGATAAGTAGACTTTCTTGATATTCCCAAGAAACTTAACTGTATTAAACATTCCTGTATGGCATTTTGATTTATCATGTGGTTTAGTATTGACAAGAAATAAGAGCATTTTGACAGGGACACAGTTGAATAAATAATATCAACCTCAGTGCTTAGAAAACTAATTTAGATAATAGAGCTAAATGACAAAAACAGATTCAACAAAAGTTGAAATTCAGTTTAGGGAGCCACTTTTAGCATCATAAGAATGTGATAAAGCACTCTCAGGAGCAAGACAGATGTGCCCTTACTGGTATTTGACCAAATTTTCACCTTTTTCCATCTCATCAGTCCCTTTTGAAGTCAGTCAGGCCTGCATCAACCAAAGGAGCGTCACTGAAATGCTGAAGATCAGCATTCACTGATTGACTCCATTCTTTGGGAGCACGCTCCCTACTTGCAGCTGATTTCAAGGTCCTGGGATGTGAGCTGCTGGGCCTCTGATGAAGAAAAGGCAAATCACATACAAAATTAAAGCTCAGGGAGTCCTTACGCCATCCAGGGTTTTTAACCAGTGGGAGTTTCATTCACCACTTAATGACTTGGAGAGATATCGAAGGGTTAACAAAATTAAAATCTTACAACCATAGCAGCAAAAGGATTGTTCCCTTCTTCTGTTCCAAGTCTTTCATTTTACAGTGTTTCCTTAAAGTCATACATCTTTCCCTTAAATTTAATAAACAGTCTACAAATACTTTAATATGTGTTGTATTCTGATTTTTTAAAAAGTACAAATGTTTATAAAGAAACAACTTTTTTGAATTGTGCCCCACGGAGATAACTGCTTCCTACTTTGGTTTTTATCTTTCTAGACTTCTTTTTAGGCATATTGTTTATGTGTACGTATTAAGGCAGAAATGGGGTCACAGGCTGTTCTGCCATATAGCACAGTACTGAGACGCCCTGACTTTAGAATCAGATGATCCTGGGTTTGAATCCCAGCTCTTGAGGTTATAAATAAGTCTTTGGCCAGTTACTTTATCTATAAAATAAAGATAATGTACCTACTCATAAGGTTGTTTTTGAATAATATAATGGAGATAATATATGTGGGGTACTTGTAATAAAGCATTTAGTAAATGCTGAACAATCCAGCTTGTTTTTCCTGTGTTCCTACCACACTCTCCCCTTCACATCTTGCTTTTGTGTATTGATTGAGGGGTGGGGGGCAGAGAGGCACGGATATGTTTTAAAATTGGTACCTTATAAACCAAGAAACATGTACAGCTAAAAATTTCTCCTGACTTGGAAAGCCTTATATTTTTGATACAAAGTTTTATGATTTAAGTTGTATGAGTTAACATTCAATTTAAGCCAATCCCATTAATTGTTGTGTCTGTTGTATCTAGAGCTTCTTTGGAAAATAAGTAAAATGAAGGAAGTTCTTAAAACTTTCTGGTTCTTTTTAATGTATATGTTGTTTTAATGTGTATGTAATTTGCATATTACCACAGAAAGCAGAGCAGTCATACATCATATAAGTACCATGATTATCATACATACTTTTGCTATTTTATTTGTCTCATTCAAGGAGGATCTTACGTCACTTTATAATTTGCCTTAATTTCCAAGTAGACATACAATTTTGTCTCAAATTAATGGGAAAGGTTAAGTAATTAACTTAGTGAGAAGAGTAATTTTGCATTTTGTTTGGGGTTTGTATAATTAAATGTTTATATGCAAAATGGGGCCACAATTAAATTTTATGACAAAGAAAGTAAATGTTGCTATTTTTTTCTTCCTTTTCTCTAGCTCAACTGAAAAGTCATTTCCTTGGAGATCAACAGGTATGAGTTTTTATCACATAAAAATCTTTATTATGTTGTACATGTACACACACATAAAGTAGCTCTATAGACTGCTTTTTGAATTTACTGTCTGTTGGTAAAAATAAGCTAAGCAAGCAAAGCCTTTAATGGTGATAATATTGAGCTATTTTGCTTTGAAGAAGTAGTTTTAGTATGCTTAATTTTTAATAATTAAATAGATTTGTATATTTCAATGGTAAAAAAAGATAAAGCATTGGACATCAACACTGTTAATATCTACCCAGTATCAGAAAATTCTGTATCACAAAGAAACACATGAGATTCCCCCACAAAGGTTATTGTATAACCAAGGAAAGTTGGCTAATCGTTTATATAAGTCAAGGTCTTTTTTTTTTTCAATGTTTCTAATACTCAGAAATTACCTGAAATGTTCATTTTCTTTATGTAGCATATCTGGTAGTTTCTAATATAGTCTGGAAGCTTCTTTCTATTTTTCCTTTTTTCCCTAAATTCACCTTATATAAAGGACAAATTAAGGAGAGTGCTTGCCACTTTCACAAGTATTTGATGTCTCAGTCTTTATTCATTCAGTGTTTGCTGAGCAGCCACATCATGGACCCAGTACTATACACATTGCTTGTCAGGCAGTGATAGGCTCAACATACATATGGCCCCATCACCCCCTGTGGAGCTTATAATGTAAAGGATGTTGCCAACAATGTATAAATGATAGATAGAATAGGCTTTGATATCTGAATACCTTGGCAATTTTTAAACAAGGCTTGAATTGAGTAAAACTCAGATCACCAAATGCCTCATATCTGAGTTTACCGGAACCTGGTACCAGGAGTCTTATTTATTTATAGTGCATACAAGGCACTCTTCTGTTTGTGAAGAAGGTATTCCCAAGAACTGTAGTATTTACTCAAACCATTGATCAGGGAGAGACATGTGAAAAGCTACTTAATGAGACGTACAAAGAACAGTTTAATGCAGGGCATGCCATGAATTAGTAATGTGTGGTTAATTGGCAAATACGTGCTATGTGAGGAAACATGTTTATAAATGCATAGCCTGCTTCTGGGGTAGCTTTAGAGAGAAGACATGCCTGGAACCTAGGGCTTGACTGGTGGTGAGGGTGTTGTCATTGGGCAGCAGAAGAGACAACAGAAATGTCACATGGGAAAATTTAAAACTGGTTTGGGAGATGATAAGGTGTGCAAAAGCTAGACAGCCACAATGGGTCAAATTCTAGAGATCTGCACAAGGGGGTCTTTGAACTCCCCTCCTGCAGGTTTTAGAGAGCCACTGAAATTCTTTTGAGTGAAAAGTCATCAGATTTAAACATTCCTCAAGAGAAATAGCAGGCCTATGAACTATTAAAAAGTGATTTGACAAATTAGTTTAAAGAAAAATGCTAAGTACACCATAGTGCATTTGTTATTTGGCTGTGGCAAAATTTACCATTTAATATAAAATTCTTCTCTAACTTCATCTTTAATACTGTATCATTAACTTATTCCAGAACTACCTGAGAGCTTTTAATAGTTATCTAGCACTCAGTCATCAATGTTTAAAACAATTATCCTTGCCCTCTTTGGTGCTACAGGTCTAGTGAAAGTATATAACTGTGTACACTTAAACCTTGGGGTCCATGGGGATTCTCTAAAGAAAACAAGTTATATACATACAAGTTGTCAGGTTCCTTCTAATTTTTCATTCTCTTAACATTGTGGCAAACTTCCATATGTGTAAAATTGTATCTGCACCGTAGGCTAGATTTTTAAGAAGAAAATTATGTAATGTATATGGAACATTGTTAAGGCTTTTAATATATGTAACCAAATTTCATTCCTGAAAAGATTGTGTTGATTCTCTCTCCCTTAGGGGAAATGAGGTTGATCCTCTCATATTCCCCCATTAGTGTCATCATTTATATTTCTAACTATCTGCAAAATATTAAAGTACCTCTGTATTGTCCCTTTCTGTTGGAGGGTTAGTGTTTGATAGGTGAGAGTTCTTTGTAGGCCAAGGGTACTAGCTCTATCATTCAGGGCTCTGTCAGGAAAACTGCATCCATGCCAGGTAGCTGAATACGAGGGATTCGATATGGGGAAGTTATAGTTAAGAGTGTGGGTTGGAAGGTTTGGGAGAATTAAACAGCATGACCAAGCACCCAGAAGATTAATCATAACAGGAAGTTCCTACCATTTCTAGGATTGCAGGGGCCAAAGGCTAGGTGCTTTTGGAGACAGGGCAGGGGCAGTTCCAGGATCAGCTGGAACCACGAAGTGCTGGGTAGAGCTGCAGAAACATCCTGGCTTTTCTGTGTAGTCCTCCTAACCCACACCAGTCTGTCCTGGCTGAACTGAGCTGGAATGGGCAGTTACAGATTTTTAACTACCGAAAAAGTCAGGGAGGCACAGTGCATAATTGTGTTGATTTACATACAGAGAGAATGATCTTAGAATATGAAGACACATGATAGGCAATCAAATGTCTGGGCACTTGGCATTCTTCTGTCTTCTCTTCCCTCCACTACATTTACTCAGCTTCATTCATTTGACCACCATTTCCCTAATTACTAATGTAGTAAATATATATAAAATGTTATATATGTAAATATAATATTACATGTGTCCACATGTGTATAAACAGCTTCTGAAATACTTTAATATTAGGGAAATACAGCTCCAGTAATTCATCTGTCCTCACCACAGCTACATTTGTAATTCACACCTATTAACTGTGCTTCATGCCTTTTGTCAAAGTATACTCCTGCCCAAACACCTGTGCAAACCCGGGAGGTAGTATATTTACTTATGATTTCTTTTTTTGAGAGGTTGGTGGAAGTGTATTAACCTTCAGACACAACAATCACAACTGGTGTTTATTGCACCTTCTAATATTTTGACTATTAATTGTTCCTTGTCATTATTGTTAGATTTGCCTTTTCAGCCATGGCAATAAGCTATAATTATGAGGGTAGAAAATTGAAATGTGATTGTATGAATAAAAGTAAAATCTAATTTGTTTCATGTTTCTTTATCTAAGTAGTAATAGGTGCTTTTTAGAAGTTTGGTTGTAAGTAAAAAAAAAAAAGACTGGTTTGCTGCTACTTTTATTGTAAAGTTTAACTATTGTCTTCTCATTACCGCTTTTCATGCAGAGATATTGAATACAATATGAAAATCATCCCCTTTTTAGAATTTGGCAGTCTGAAGCAGGGTGACTTAAATGTAAAAATATATATACTTAAAAGGTCTTTGGTCTACTTTGTCTTTGGCTGGGTTTTGACAAGAGAATCATTATTCACTTTTCTTGATTTCCTAAATAAGAAAAGATTGCATGAAAGGATTTAGGATTGAATGTCTATTACTGTTCCTTATTTTTCTTCAATATTTTGCATATTTATATGTAAACAATTTTTCTACCTTTGTTATTACAATTTTGTCATGAAAAGCTTAGCACTTTAAAGCTTGTCTGCAGTAAGGTGAATTGTTAACAGGACAGTGGTTTCATCACTCACTACCTGGGAGAGTGCCCTACCTACGCAGGTGTTTTCAGGATGTTATATTCTGTTGCAGTGCCAGAAACTGTGAAACCACCTACTGAATTTTGTTTTTAAAGACCTAACTTCCTTTAGAGTCATTTTCTAAGAGCTCAGGCTGCCCTAAGCAGAAAAGATTTTCATTTCTTTCAGATTCAGTTCAACAGAATCAGATTGCTTGCTTTTTTCTGGTTGGTTGGTTGGTTGGTTGGTTGGTTTTTAACCTGTACTAGAGATAGGAAGCTGTTGGAAAGGGAAAAAGCCAAAGCTTTTTAAGTTTGGATGCGCAAAGAGATAACTTCCCAACTCGTGGGAAAGAACTGTTCATTTTACAAACATTTTATTTTCCTAGGCTAATCGGAAAGGAAACTTAAGGAGAAGCTTCCCTAGAAGTAATAAAGTTGTTTTGACCCATTTATTCTCTGTTGTTGCCTTGCCTTCCTGTGGCCTTCTCTTTTCATTAGTCTGCATTGTGTAGCTTATCAGCATTGCATACATACTCTCTAAAAACATACATGCACATCTTTTTGCCTTTTATGAAGAAAAAAGATTGTCGTTTTTTGTTTTGGGTTTGTCTTTCCTTAGCCTTGCATTGTTTTATAAACTTACATTTTTGTGTTTTTATGTATATTCTCTAAAAGGGGGTCAAGAGGGAATGTTGTCTCAGTGTTCCTTTTTTCCCCTCTTTTATTGGTGTGTCATTTCCCCATGTTTTGTATCTTTATATCTCATCAATTTATGTATTCATACAATCTCTTATGTTCCACCAAAGTTTGAGGTAGCTTTTAAGAAGACATGTAATAAAAAAAATAAACACTAGAATCAAACATACATACATCAAGACCATTTACTATACATATTATAATAATAGGTCTTGAGGAAATTGAGAATGCAAATATATGCACATATAATTATACTTATTCATGATGGAAAACATTATGCAGAATATCTTTTAAAGAAAAAACCTTGGGCTCTGCCTGGTGTAGCTCAGTGGATTGAACACGGGCTGTGAACCAAAGGGTCGCGGTTCAATTCCCAGTCAGGGCACATGCCTGGGTTGCGGGCCAGGTCCCCAGTGGGGGCCATGTGAGAGGTAAACACACATTGATGTTTCTCTCCCTCTCTTTCTCCCTCCCTTCTCCTCTCTCTAAAAATAAAGAAATAAAATTAGAAAAAAAAAACGAACCTCAGACTTGCCTCACTTTAAGAGAAAGCATACCAATGCAGTCATAAAAATAACCATACATAGTGTGTGCTACCCACCAGGAAGAAGCTGTTGAAGCCATAAATTGAATCCTTTTGTCAAAGTTATCATTGGTTTTTGCTTAAATCCTCCAGCCACACCCTATAAAGTGAATTTTGCCACAATTTTACAGTATTTCTGTTCCAGGGAAAAAATTCCTAGAGCCCAGGCAGTTTGCCAGCTTATATATAAAATAAGGGGAGGGGAGTGACATCAGCCTGAGAATCTGCCCCTCCCCTTCCCCTTCCATGTAGATGAGGAGGAAGAGCAGCCAGCGGAGCTGAGCACTGTCTGTTCCCACCAGGCCAGAGAGGGCCCACTTTCACTTGAAGACAGTGTTCAGGAAATAGTTGCAGGAGCAGAAATTAATGTAACTTAAGTAATTGGGAATTACTCATAGATAAGAAATTGAAGAGATCAAAAGATGACAGTATCTAATAAAGCAGTGAGTTATCAAAGGACACAGGAATATAAATGTGGAAATTTCTGTTTGACCCAGAAGGCATTAAAGGATCAATAGATTTAGTTGGGTCTTTTAGGATATGTAGTGCATAGGAGAGAAATTTTAACAATTACATGCAGTTAGGATATTTGATGTTTGAAAATAAATGTGAAAGGGGAGAAAGATGAGAAAGGATTGTAGTAAAATAGCAATTTTAAAATGGTGAGATTATTTAATTTCACAGTGCCATATTTGCTTATTGTAGAATATGTACTGAAGTGCCATAATTTTAACATACTGTACATTTAAATCATGATTTTTGTGATACATACTGACAGTAGTTAACATATACTAATACTATATAGGAGTTAGGTTTTGTATTTTGTTTATGTATTTAAATTTTGTTTCTAAAATGTGTAGACACAAGTTTGTTCCACTCAGGTGGGTTTTAAAATAATAATAATACTAAACATAAATGACAAATGAGAGACTAGCCCTAAGTCAATTTATTTGTCTTTTTTTCCTCCATCTTGAACAAGTAATTTACAACACAAAAAATCATCAACACATCATAAGACTCCAATTTAAATGGGAACCTTTTATGCCTCAGCAGAAATGTACTGAATTTATAGAATAGCTACAAGAAGTTATACATGTTTATAAATAGACTATTAAGATTAGCAGTTATGTATAAACTCTATTATTTTATCAAGGATTTTGGATTTTTTTATTATAGCTATAAATTGTATAGATGACAATTTTACTATAGATTCCTTAGAGTTTCTCTTCTAAATACCTTTGAAGTAAAGGTGAAAGTATCCTTCATTGCCACATCTCCTCATCCCATGGCCATTGTACCACACACTGAGGGTGAGGCTGCCATGGATCCCCTCTAGAGGAGCTTTACGACCTGATGAAAGAAAGAAACAACACTGGAAAAGACCACCTGCATTAACAGACATTATCACAAACTAGCTTATCTCCTGTCTGTTCCTTAGAAACAATTTGTTCTTCCTATAGATGCCTTTTCTCCTCCTCCCCCTTATTACATTAGCCCCTACTTTTAGCCACTGGTGTGGAATGGTATTGAATGTAGACCGTGGTTGAAAAATAAAACTGAAAGAGAAAAAGGAATGAGGATAGCTCCAGGAAAGCATCTGTTGAGTTTCAGATGTTTTCAGTTTAAAATGATCTTCATGCTAACTCTCTTGAGTTCAAATGGGTTCCCCCAAATATATATTCCTGTCTATACCTATCTATGCTTACTGTGTGACCAGGGTATAGAAGTGTAAATCTTCATGAATATTTTAAATTTTAATAAGTTATTAGGCTTTAAAAAATATTTGTTTCAAATTTCCTTCTAAATCTTGAACAGATAAAACAGTAAAATTATTTAAAGAAATAGTTATTGAATATTTATTAAATGAGGACATTCCATGGAGGCTTCAGCATTACAAGTGATAATTATATTATTTGACTAGTTCTTATGAAAATTGGAAGTCACCCTGATCTTGGAGTTTAACAAAATTTTCTAGTGTCCTGTCAGTTCTACTTTTTTCTTTTAATATCTGGCTCAAAATGATCAGATACATTTTCTGTTGGAAAAAAAAAATGCAACAACCACTGCCAAAACAAGTAAAATACAATTTTTTATCTTTATTGCATTTTTCCATTACCATTTAATCCTCTTATACTCCCCTTGCCCCAGCAATCACCACACTTGTCCATGCCCATGAGTCCTTTTTCCTCTTTGCTCCATCCCTCCACCCCTATCCTCCACACACAGCCCCCTCCAGTGCTGAACATCCTGCTCTCCAGGTACGAGTCTGTCCCCATCTTCCTTATTAGTTCAGCCTGTTCATTAGATTTCATATATGAATGAAATTATTTGGTATTTGTCTTTCTCTTACAAGCTTATTTCACTTAGTATAATGTTCTCCAGGTCCATCCATACTGTTGCAAAGAGTAACATTTTGTTCTTTTTTACAGCTGAGTAGTATTCATTGTGTAAATGCCCCCATAGTTGTTTTATCCACTCATCTACTAATGGACACTTGGGCTGCTTCCATATCTTGGCGATTGTAAATAACACTGCAATGAACATAGGAGTGCTTGTGTTTTTCAAATTAGTGTTTTGGGTTTCTTTGGATATATTCCCAGAAGTAGGATCGCTGGGTCAAAAGACAGATCTATTTTTAAATTTTTGAAATATCTGCATATTGTTTTCCACAGTGGCTGCACCAGTCTGCATTTCCACCAACAGTGCAAAAGGGTTCCCCTTTCTCCACTGTACTTGTTTGTTGATTTATTGATGACTAGGTACCATCTCACACCTGTCAAAAAACAAACTTATCACCAGTGGACATAATTTGAGTACAAACATCTCCAGAGGTTCCCAAGCTTTGCTGCACATTAGAATTGCCTGTAGAGCTGTTAAAATTGTGATGTCCAGGCTTTCCCTACACAGTTTAAGAGTCTGAGACCTGCTCCAGGCATCAGTAGTCGTTACATATCCCCAGGTGATTCCATTCTGCAGTGTGAGCACCACTGCCTTACTCATAATTAAATTAACTTAATTACGGGTAATCAAAGAGAAGAGTTAACTGTTTAATTAATCTGTCTATCCTATACAGACTGTATTTCAGGATAACCAAATAATCCTAGCCATTACTAGCTGTATAAAGATTTATAGAATATGCCAAAAGAATTCCTGTGGATAAATATAGAAAGAGCAGTAAAATTAGAAAAAAAGCACAATTTGCATCCCCTAATGAAACAATTAATTCAAGCAAAGATTGTCAATGTATGCAAAAACCTCTATATTTCCACTCCTAGCTGCACATGAGAATCCCCTTGGGAGCTTTTTAAATTTCTCATATTCAGACTACAATTTAGGTTGGTTGAATTGGACTGTCTGGGCTTGGACTCAGCAGCAGTTTCTCAACTCTGAACCTAGATGATTGCAGTGTACAACGAAGGCTGAGAACCATTGCTCTAGGAGAAAGGTCGATGGTAAACTTAAAAGAGAAAGACCAGGCTGCCTCCACTTGAATTGGCTGTTTAATCTTGGCAACTGTAAAAGTTATGATATGACATGATATGAAGTACACAGTATCATCCATAAAGTATCCTACTACAAAAGTTTTACCTGAAAGCTTTTAGCTCTAACTTTCTGCTTACAAGAAATATTAAGGTTGGAGGATGTATAAATGCCACCATGAGAAAACCTATCACACAAATTCAGAATACGGAGCACCCTGTGTAAGTTTATTATTGTGATCTCTTCAGTGAGCCAAGAAAATGAAAATAAGAGAATCTTTTTAGATTTAAGAGACTTAGTAACAATCACATTCAAACAGTCATTGCACCTCATTTCAGCCTGATGAGTATAAGCCAACTGAAATAAAAGACATTTCTGAAACATCAAGAAAATTTGGTATGAACTCATTATATAGCATTATGGCATAATTGTATTTTTGTGAACTGCTTATGTTATGGAGTTACATATAGAAGTATGTAGAGTTTAAATGATGTGATGTGAGGGATCTGTTTTAAAATTCTGTAACAGAAGAGAAAAAGATAAATGAAACATAAAAAGTGGCATAGTATTGTAATCATTCAATCTAAGGAAAGAGTTAATTTTACTTTTCTCTTGTATATATGTTTGAAAACTTTTAAAAAATTTAAGCATAAACTCTTTAAATGAAGGGTTCAAAATATCGGGGTTAAAATAGTACACCAGAGTGACATGTATTAAAGCCAGCAAACTACTCTGAAGTTTAGCCCTAACATAAAATGAGGCCAGATGTGTGATAGATGACATGAGTTTCCCAGCTAGTGGATGTTAATTTAATTTGTATTTCCACATAGTTGGTATTTTGTTAAATGAATCCTTGCAGAACAAAATTATCTGCAACGCGCTGGGCATCAGCCTTTCTGGTAGTTTAGAACTCTACATTTATCACTGGGTTTGTGCATAGGTGGCAGCTACCAAATAAGAATACTAGCATTTTGCTTTAGCAAACATGTATGTGATTGTTTCTAAGCCATTTATATATGATATGCCAACACATCCCCAAAAAGCTTAAATGGGTTAGTGTTTTATGAAAATGAAATATCTAGTTTTAGCCTTTAACATTTTATGTTTGATACGAACATGTCAAATATTTAAAATTTCTCATGCTTTTAGTGAAATGTGAAGAAATATTGTATTAACTACATAAAAATAAAACAAATTGTCAAGTCAGAAAGGTCCCCTTTTTCTATTACCACCTTCTCAACACACCAAGCCACACTTCCTCAGTTTAAGATTGTTCCTTCGGGGAATATCAGAAAGCCAACCATCTATAACCCCACATTTGATTATGCCAGAGTTAGACTGCATTTAGCTTTAGGCTCGATGATCTTTACCAAAATAGATGATTCAGTAGAAAATTATGGAGAAACCTAGTTTCAGAAGATCATTCATTTCTTTTGATGGTAAATATGTATGAGATTTTTTTAAAGGTTCTAATTTCTTTAACAGAAGGAATCTGTCTTGTATCTCCTACCATCAAATATTCCTGTTTCTATATTTAGCAACATATTTTTCCTAAAAGGAATAAAATATATCTTTGAAAAGAATATTTTAGAGTGATTTTTGAGCACTTCTTTTCCATAGAGCAATGATTTTTGAACTCTTTGTTTTTTTAAGTTTTCCTCTTATAGATAGAGAATATAATTTTTTTAAAGTATGTGTGATACTACATTTTAATTAGTACCCAGACTAAAAATACTTAATTAAAACTTGTCTTATCATGACCATTTGTGAAAATTACTATTTTTTCCTAAAACTTATTTTTAATCATTTTGTATCCCTTAATAGAATTTAGGAATGTAAAATATTTATGACTAGGAGATCTTGGTGGTAATATATACAACTAAAATACTTCTCAGATTTGTCATTGTTAGAAATCAAATAAAATACTTTATACCAGTTTTTATAGTTGGAAGGTTTGCTTAAACTATGAAATTGAATCCAGATAGATGAACTTTTACAGTGGATTTCAAGGCAGACTAATTGATGTATAAAGCAATGTTTCAAGTGAACTAAAATATACTTCATTAATGGTTTCTATATTTTCCTAGGTTTTTTATATAACATTTTCTCCATGAGTAAATTTTAGAGCCATCATCTTAATATTTAAAAGATAGTATAAACAGCCCTGATTGCTATGGCTCAGTGAATTGAGTGCCTGTCTGTGAACCAAAGGGTTGCTGGTTTGATTCCCAGTCCAGGGCACATGTGTGGGTTTTAAGCCAGGTCCCCTGTCGGGGCCAGCCACACACTGATGTTCCTGTCTTTCCCTCTCTGTCTGCCTCCCTTCACCTCTAAAAATAAACAAATAAAATCTTTTTTAAAGAAAAGACAGTGTAAACATGGGTGCAACTCAAGAACCTAGATATACTCAAGAGAACCAGACTAGAAATCATTGTAGGAAATATGGTCTTCTGCCTCTTATCTTTATTTCCATTAAAACTCAACATTTCAAGGATATCAGATGTTTGTAAGTAGTTTATTTGATCCAACAATCTCCAATTATCTGTAATATTCTTAAAATATCAATCATCTTCTGTCTACATCTTTTATAGACCAAAGAATGTTCTTATGCTTTATGTTTCCATCACCATAAATACATTTTTACTCTGAAACAGTATTTTTCCAATAATCTCATTCCCTCCAGTAAAAAGTTACCTGCTGTAGGTTACCTGAGTCTTGTATGTCAAAGAAGTTACTGAAGAGGCATTTTTCAGAGTCATCTTCCAGGTCTCCTTGTATGATTTGGCACAGCGCTTACACTCCTTAGCCATAAAACGCACTGCAGTGTTTCCACAGCTCTGTGGAAAGCAGACTCCTTCATGAGTTAGCCGTCAACAAGACTATCTGTTTGCCTTTATATTACATGCTATGTCCATCCCAAGAGTCTGCCAAAACTCACACTACACTGTCTTTTATGTAAGGGCAAATCTCTAAACAGCATAGCAACTCAGGAGAGGTACAAACAAGGAGAGAATCTCACATAAGGTCACAGTATCTGGACTGTGAAAGACTAGCTACAGAGTTGTATATACTAAAACTCTCCTTGCTAATCTCTAGGTTCCTGTTTCCATGGTGATTCTACACACAGTACAGACCTATAATTTTATATAATTTGAAGTTCTTTAGAGAGGCTTTAGACTTTTTACCGAGCATTTTTTATTCAGACTTGGTATATATATTTAGGAGGTGCATACCAGATACTCATTATTGTTCCTTGCCCACTAATATTTTTGTTAGCTGCAACCTTCTACTTTTCCTAATTGCCTTTTTTTTAATGTTAGGTCAATCAAATGAAATGTAACAGACAAGAAGGGCTGTGCTTCCAGTAATCTTCCGGTCTTAAACACAGATGGAGATTATTTCATTGTACCTTGAAGCTTGTTCAAGTTCTATATTTTTAGACATGCATTTTCTTGGAAGATACTAATTTGATGTTTGAAAATGCCCCGTAGTATATTTCTGGTTTTCCAGAAAACATGTTTGTGGTTTTCTTAAAGAAGGAACACATGTTCTTCAGTATACAGATCAAAGAAGTAGCATTCATATTATGTTTGTCGTTTTTACTCATAAAAATGCCTCTTGATTTCATGTTCTCATTGTGCTATATTTTGACATGCTAGCTATTATAGTTACAGCATTGATTGTAAAGTGATTATCACCCTTCTATCTGTAGTCCCTCTAGGAAATTCAACTAGTGTCTTCTTGCATTCCACATAAGAGATGCTTTTAAAAGACATTTACTTTAAAGTAAAATTTCACGAATAATGCATCATTAATAATTGTGAGCCTTGCCGTACTACTAATAATTGTGAGCTTACCATACTACAGCAAGGAGCACTTTATTTGATAAATAAATAATTTCCTATTTATCAAATAAATAGGAAATTAGCCTTCTGTTTATCTGAGGTATGGTGATTGGGTGTACATACATTTATGCGTGTGTATAGAATTTGTGAATTATAGGTTTTCAAAGAAACAGTAAATAATAGTAAAACTATTTTGAAAACATCTTAACTTAGTTTTAATGATGCACAGGAGACTTCAGGATCTCTGTCTTTGCAGATACACATCATCGTTGGGCTCCACTACATAGTGAAGACCAATTACTGAAGACCAGTTCACAGGATAGAATTCAGCTGTTTCATTAAATAAATCTCTCATATCAACTTTTTAAAACTTTTATATTTAGCATATTTTGCCATGTATAATGCACAGTTTTTGCCCAAATTTTTGAGGGAAAAATAAGGGTGCACATAATACATGGGTAGTGCTAATTCAGTATCTATATAAATATTTTTAATTCTTTTATTTATGTTTATGCATTAAAAGTGTAACTCTAGAACGCAATAACAATATCATATGCAAAATAATACCCCAGAGTACAATAATCAGTTTTGTTTCCAAATATAAGTAAATTAACAATTGAATTAAAAAATTAAAACAAAATATTTTTTTCCTGAAACTTTGGGCCAAAAACGTGGGTGCACATTATACACAGCAAAACTTGGTACTCATAAATAAAACACAACATCTATGCCTGTTCCATAAGCCCAACTATTTAAATCTTCAAATTGGATTTGGAGGGCATGGGAATTTAGTAATTTACTGTCCTCATTAACCGTCTCAGTGTCTTTTTCTATATTTTATTTACTGAGGCATTGCATTTAAAAATCTGAGAAGCAGGTGCTAACATCTAAAGGGCACATAATTATATTATTTGGGGGATGATCTGTTTGTTTTTGTATTTTTTGCAGCACTAATTCTGTGAAGTTTTATTAGGATGACCAGTATAGAGTCATGTATGTCACAGTTTGTACTTTCTGTTTATGATTACTTTAAACAGCTTCTCGTAAAGAAGAGTTTAAATGAGCACAATTGTTTGTCACATGGTTTCGAGAAAATGTTCCATTGGATGAAGAGACACAATTGCTTTCTCTTTCTGTATTTAAATAATAGTTCCCTATAGTTAAAAAATAAAGGATGGAGGCATACACACACTCTAATGGTTTCTGGTTTCCATGGTGATAATTTTCAGATCCCGACACTGCATGCCACCTAGTGTTTCCAAGTCAAAAGCTCTGATATGTTGGTGTCCCAGATTTTATCTTGTACTAAACCTAAAGCTAAGAACTAGCTAACCATTGTTCTCTTTTAAAAATAACAGTATGTTTTTTCCATGTATGACAACTCTTAAACCTACCACATTGGCCCTTCTCTATCTATAGTTTGTTACAGTTTTATATTTGATTTTCCAGTGTCACATTCTTGGAAATAACAAAGGTGAACTGCTGCATAGCTCAGATTTCAGACCCTCTCTTGTATAGCTCTCCTCAGGCACTCCAATCCCCTGTAAAAGTCTTCTGGCCTAGCAAACTAAGTATTTTACCTAATCCTTAATAAAACCCCTTCAGGAATTGCTATGTAAGAATTTTTAGAAGTTCAAAATCTCATGAGAGAAGACTTCGAATGAAGCAGATCACTCCATCAACCTAATAGATACTTACATCATGTTTCAACATATTCCAGGG
Source organism: Carollia perspicillata (assembly GCA_004027735.1). Classification (NCBI taxonomy): domain Eukaryota; kingdom Metazoa; phylum Chordata; class Mammalia; order Chiroptera; family Phyllostomidae; genus Carollia; species Carollia perspicillata. The sequence continues at coordinate 5,247 of PVKM010018460.1, read as the reverse complement.
AAACTATAGTACAATCTGTAATTTTTATTGAAATTCCAAGCTAAGAATTCAGAACTGATATAGCATCAAATGATAAATCAGGAGATAGGTTGTTAAAAACCTCTATTAAAAATGTCAGTGGATCTTTCTGGAGTCCAGGAAACAAAACCTCGGATAATTTGACATCAAGTTGAAGGGTTAGAGTATGGATGCATTTCCAAGTTCTCCCATAAAGCTTGTATTCTCTTTCCAAACTAGCTTGATCAGCACTGCCTAAAAGTTGTACTTCCCTTCACATAGACAAACTTTATTGATCACAGCAAGGTAAAGCCTTGGCACTCAGAGAAGCTGCTAGTCTTACTGGGAACTTGATCAGCAAATACTTACTGGGCACCTGCTGACTGTTATGCACCTATCCTGGGCACTGATACACAACAACAATGTGCAAACCAAAGTTCCTGCGCACGTTGAGCTTATGTTCTAGCGGAGAGCGGTGCTTATAATTGCTGTAAAGAAGGGACAAGCAGGCCTCCTATGATAAGTGCATACTGCTTACCTCTTACTTCCTTTAGGAAATTTTTCCTAAGCTCCTTTCCCCCAGATACTGTTAGTCATCTATTTCCTGTCCCTCCCCCCCTCCTATATACACACACCCCCTATCTTTTCTCATAACTACATTCCTAGGGACTGGCATATAATAGGGCCTTAATAAATAGTTAAAGAAAAAAAGTCAGGCCCTGGCTGGTGTGGCTCAGTGGGTTGAGTGCTGGCCTACGAGCAGAGGGATTCTTTGGTTCAATTTCCTGTGGGGCCCCATGCCTGGGTTGTGGGCTGTTGTGGGAGTGCAAGAGACAACCAATTAATGTTTCTCTCTCCCTCTCTTTCTCTATCACTTCCCTTCTCTCTAAAATAATCTTTTTTTAATATTTTATATTTTTTTAAAGATTCTATTTATTTATCTTTAGAAGAGAAGGGAAGGAGAGAAGGAGTGAAACATCAGTGCATGGTTGCCCCTCATGCGTCCCCCGCCGGGACCCGGCCCGCAACCCAGGCACGTGCCCCGACTGGGAATCAAACCGCGATCCTCTGGTTCAGAGGCCTGTGCTCAATCCACTGAGCCACACCAGCCAGGGCTAAAATAATCTTTTTTAAAAAAAGTCAGAAATGAAAGAGAAATGAAGACATTGAAATCATTCATATTCTGTGTTGAGCTCAGAATGTGTTACAAACTTAATTTAAATCTATGAAGTGAGAGTGAAGCAGCATTTGTGGGGGGAAATGTTTGATAGCAGCATGAGGATTAAATTTGAGGAGAGAAAGACTTAGAAGATAATCACAACATGGGCAAATATATTTTGAAGATACTAAAGAAAAGAGGACATATTTGAATGAAATTAGGAAGAGGCAATATAATCTATATTACCTAGATTTACAGCATAAAAAGCAGAAGTTGGAATAGGGGAAAAGGAGATAAATTGTTAAGTACAAGATGGCAGAATGCTAAAGTTGACAATAAAACAAGATAATGGGAGAAACAGATTCAGCTAGAGGAGACAATGATCAGGTTAGATTTGTCTATGTTCATTTGGAAAAAGACTAAAAGAAAAAAATGCATAAGAAATTAAAGTTTCCTTTGTTTGCAATCTGAAACAGTTTCCACTTTTGTAACTCTGAAAACTACACAGAGTTCTATTGACTTTTGATATGAAATATGACATAAAAAGCTAACCCAATCTTTAGAGTTTTTTAATCACCAATCAATAATACGAACACCATGCAAGTTTTCATTTCAAAAGTTGGAGGTATGGGGGGCTCTTTTTAAATACTTAGCACCATTCTCACTCAGAGTCTGATGATCCTCTTGGAAGAAGTCACCTGAGAGGTGACTTCTCAGAGAGGGAAAACAAGGTCAGTTTTCAAATTTTAATTTCATACAGTGTATATATTAATTTTTTGGAACAACATTCATGAACTTTAGCAAAATATGTTAATAAGCTGTGCGTAAGGAACACTTTCATATAGAAAAGAGTCAAAAATAATGGTACAGTTTAGGTGAAAAAGTCTTCTATTAACATAAAGATTATAATATGTTACTGATAAATACCTGAACCTTTTCAGCCAGTTTTTATGTAATATTGTCCTTAGATTTAGCTAATTAAACTCATCTTCTTACAGATGTGCCAAATACTGGTGTAAACAAACCTAGAGTTTCTGACGCTGTCCATCCCAACCACTATCTCATCAGGACAGAGCCAGAACAAGGAACCCTCTATTCACCAGAACAGACATCTCTCCATGAAAGTGAGGGTCTGTTATATTATCTTTTACGTATTAGATTTTCTTTTAATATTTTATTTTTGAAAATGAGCATCAGAAGTGTAAATAAAGATATTTTCTGCTGGTTTCATTCCTCCAGGATCATTGGGTAACTCAAGAAGTTCAACACAAATGAATTCTTATTCCGACAGTGGATACCAGGAAACCGGAAGTTTCCACAACAGCCAGAACTTGAGTAAGGCAGATCATAGACCACAGCATTCATTCATTGGATCAGCTAATAACCATTTGGTGAGGAATTCAAGAGCCGAAGGACAAACACTGGGCCAGGTAAACCAAATACATCAAGAGCCTTGGAAAGAAATATTTTTTTCCTCCTAATTGAATATCTGTTGTAAGGTTGTTTTTTATTTTCCAAGTAAAACGAATATGTTCAATTTTGAATTTATAGAGTGGATAAAGTAGTAAATTCATTTTGCAGTGTGCAAGTCTATGGTGTTAAGGAATTTTTAGCCATAAAACCTATTAATTCTTTTCTCTTCGTTATCTCCCATTAATGAATTCTGATAAATTCCAGATACAGGAGAGTAATTCTTTTGAAAGCAACAAGTTTGGCATAAGGGGAGAAGTCCAGCAGGAATGAGAGAGAACTGGGTGGAATGTTGTCCCTGATGAGTTACGAGTTCCAAAAAATACTACATCTAAAATACGCTGTGGAGCCCTAGAGGGCAGAGCACTGTTTCTACACCTGCATAAAAGGGGAATGGCCTATTCTAACCAAAGTTTTTCCCTTTATTAGAATTGTTCCCTGAAAACACCTTTCTTTCCTTTGCTAGAATATAGAAGATATTCCTGCCTAAAGAAAGTCATTTTATAGAAGCATATCCATTCTGTTAAGATAGGGTTTTTTAGCTTGATAATCAAAAAAATAATAATATTGCATACATATTTATAAAAACTTCTTAACTCCTGAATCATTACCACTTTATTCACATCAATCCACCAGGGTATTCCAGAATTATTAGAAGCACTAGGAGTCCTGAGTATCAGTAATCAGTGAGGATAACTATCTCTCCAAGTTCCTTAGTGATTTTTCTGGACCTAAAAAATGACAAGATGATCAAAGAAGTGAGGCAAACACTAGGCCTCCCATAATGCAATATAGGAAGCCCAGAAGGTACCGCAGCAGCTGGCCAGATTTCCCAGTGCCAAAGGAGAAATAGTTTCAGCTCAACTATTTAGGGGAAGTTTTTAAGTATCAATATATAAATTTATTTAAGTTTAATATATAAATGAAGAACATTTATATATTAAACACAAATATATAGTGCATCAAATTTTAAACTAAAACAGGAAATCTTATGTTTATAGTAGTCAGCTTCAAGCTACACCCCAGGCCTCAGATTATAGATTTTTTCCTTTTGCTATTAGGATTGCTTTGATGGAAAAGTTTGAGACACTTTGGATTATGTGCTTACAGGCATTTATCTGCTTAGATGAATTTCTATGTCAGGTGAATTAGATGTCACACTTTTGAATAATTATCTTAACTACAGAAATAATGTGTCTTTTCCTCAAAAAGGTTGTTCCTTTTTCTAAAATTACCATAAGTTGATTTTGTTCCTAGAGCTGAAGAATTAAGTTGGGGGAGGGGTCTCTAAAAGTTAATTTACATATAGTTTGGAAAATACATTTTTCTAGCTATCTGGGCCAAGAATTATCCCATTTTGGTAGTAAAGAGCTAGTCTGTGGGATTTTCTTTTTTTTTAGCATTATTAATGAACCCCATGCACAGATTTTAATTTTCTACCTGTCTACTGATTTTTAAACCCCCTCTTTCTTGCATTGTTGCTTATTTACAATTCTCTTCCCTCCTCAGATCCTCTACTTTCCATGGCTATTGCCTTTCCAGAATTGAGTGTGGGCACACCTGAGGTCTCAGAGCAGGTGTTTCAGCCAGCTCAGTAGCTTGTGACACCTGGAGACTAAGCCTGCTTATCCTTATTGCATCTACCAGTATACAGAGTCCTTATCCCTGTTTTCTTCCCTTATTGCCCCAACTAAAAGTTACAGGGGTTGATGGCAGCTGTATTGCAACAGTCACTAAGGAGATACAGAGCAGCCTTGTCCTGGGCTAGTAACCCAGTGCCCTAGTGTCTGTTTCCCATCCCTGGTCCCCTCAGGCCAATTCCCCAGTCCAGCCAGTATTCTTCACTGTTGTGCTGCATCAAGAAAGGGATCTAAGACTCAGTGTCTGCAGGAATCTACAGATTCACAGAAGGACCAGCCTGGGCAGAAATGTTTCTCATTTCTCCTTCTGGTCTTTTCCAGCTGGCTAGGCGAAGGACCCACCAGAGACTTTGACATCTCTCCTGTGGGAATGGATTTGGGGTACCTTTATTTGTATCTCTTTAAATCCACCAGCTAAAGATAAGAGTTTACATATTAAAGGAGGTAGAAATGACTGAAATTACTAGAAGCCACACTAGTGCTGAAAGAAGACACAGATTAGGCTATAGCACCTGTCCAAACAAGCTGTCCCTTGAGAGTAAATTCAGAGAAGAGAGGGTTGGACCCCAGGCTCTATCCAAACATCCATTTATTCTGCACTGAAAGAACACATTCCTTTTGTTAACAAGGCCAATCCATAAAGACTAAACAATTATAGATGCTCTTCTAGCTACATTAGATTGGTGTTTTCAAAAAAAATTTTTTTATTTTACAAAAATGCATTACCTTGGCCAAATTTTGACTGACAGGGAGTAAAATAAGTTCATTGCTCTGATGACACCTCATACTTGCAATACAACATTTTATATGTTGTGGAAAATGCATAAGCAAGAGGGTAAAAAAATGTAAAGACAAAAGAAAGAAGAATATTAAATATCAGTACATCTCTCATTACTAGTTGATTTTAGTATTCTAAGGAGAAAGGTGGAGATTATGGCACCAAAAAAATGTAGAATAGGAAATATTAAGGTCCAGTTCTAA
>PVKM010018459.1:0-25026 GCA_004027735.1 Carollia perspicillata | reverse complement strand
GGAGCCCACATCACACGCACTCGGATGGTTACCACCCAGGAGACAGGCAGTAGTGAGTGCTGGCGAGGGCGTGGGGAACCGGTGGGCACACAAAATGGCTCAGCCAACCAAGAAAACAGTTTGGCAGCTCATCAAAACCACAGAGTTATGACATAATCTAGCGATTTCACTCCTAGGACTACACGAAAATAAATGACAACAGTGGTCACAGAAACCTGTACACGAATATTCACACCAGCATTGTTTACAACAGCCTACAAGTGGGAACACCCCACAGGTCTGTCGTGGAGGAATGGGCCAACGACATGCAGTCTATCGCACGTGGAATGTATTTGGCAACGATACATGAAGTGCTGGCACCGCTGCCACGTGGGTCAACTCTGCAAAGACCCCGCCCGGTGGTGGAACGCCGAGTGTCGCAGGCCCACGTGCACAGCGTGCGCTGCGGGGCACGCCACAGAGACACCTTCAGGTCGGTGGCTGCTGGAGGCGGGAGTTCGGTCAGGGGGGAGGAGAGTGGAGCTCCCTCCAGAGTGTGGAACCTGTTCTAAATCATGGTGTGATAGCTTCCTAACTCTGTGAATGTACCAAAACCCACAAACTGTACGGCTACACGGAACACACCCCAATAAAGCACAAAAAGAACTACTCTGGACGGGACTGCCCCCACTGTGCAGGTCTTCTGCAAACGGAAGACGTGGGGTGTGCTCTGCACATCTCAGACAGACTCCGGGGCCCCTGGCGGTCCGGCCCGCACTGCCGTCCCCTCCTGCGTCCGCGCCTGTTGGTCAGAGTGCCTCCGTTCTCTCCCCACAGCCGCTCTCTGTCTCTGTTGGGACTGGAAACCACGGCAACCAGCTCTCTCAAAGCACAGACTAGGCAGAGGCGAAGCCCCGAGCGAGGGACAGGGAGCAGTGGGCACACACTGGTCACCACTCACCACCTGATGTTGCTTTAACGGCCCACAGCCCTTCCCTCAAGCAAAGCCTCAGGCCAGGCTATTGGACCCTCGGGACGGGGCTTGAAGTACAGCATGAAGAGGGACGTAATGCAGCGACATCACACTTCCTGGAGAATGTGCACACGCCAGGGGGGGTTCACATGGTCTAAGTACACAGACGGGACAGAGTATGTCAGGCGATTATGGATCCGTGTGTGCATGCGTGTATGTATGCATGCAGCATGTGTGTACCTGCAGTCAGTCACACATGTGCATCTGTGAATTGAGAAAATGAATGAAAATCCACCCTGCAAGTGTATCACTGCATTACGTGAGAAACTAACTCGATACAACCGCATGCAACCGCACAGTGCCGCCCTCGACGAGGACATGCGTCCTCCCCTCTGTGTTAGCTCTGCCACGGCGCTCACACCGCAAGAACGACACCCTGGACCGAGCACGCCTCGCTCACCTCTCACGGTGAGCTTGCTGTACAGCTGTGAGTTCACTTCCTTGTCTCGCCGAAAGCGCCGGAATTCATCGATTGCCTCCCTCGTGATAGTGACTGCCAAGACAAACCCCTGTAAAACAAGACGGAACACGGTAGTGGGGAGAGCTTGACTACTAACAGAAAAGTAAGAAAGCGCCTTTGCTATCAGGCCTGCTCTCTTCCCCTCACTGGGCGGCGGACCCTTGGACAGCACGGGGGCGGCCTGTGCGGGTCCGCTCCGCAGGCGTTCCCGTAAACACCTGCGTGGGCTCTGATCTGGGCCCAGGGACTGGGGGGCACGGGGGGCCGACTGCACACTGCGTCTACTCCACTGTGGGGGCAACCTGAACACGGTGCACTTTGGAACCTAGGGGGCACTGAAGTTCCAGGGGAGTCAGGAGTCGTATGCAGACTTCTGAGTGTGTGGGGCCCAAACCCCACGTTGTGTCAGGGCCAACTACACGTTACCTCTGAAATAGAAAATGAACGGAAACAAAGAAAAGCACACAAAGTAACAGCGAAACACTGCAGAAGGAATGTAAGACAGTAACAGATTTACAATTCCTACTATCCCAAGAAAATCTTAAAATTCACATCATGACTGTACTTTAAGCTCATTATCAGAAAGTATTCAGTGGCCCAGAGAAAACACAACCCTTGGTGAACTTCCTGACACCAGATCTGGAACACACAAGCGTGCAAACGTCAAATGAGCAAAGGCTGACAGGAAACGCGGTGTTGCCACCCTGCACCCCACTCCAACAGCGCAGATGCGCCCCAGGACCCTGGCAGCTCCCAGGGCCCACGTGTGTCCCCGTCACCTTCCCCCGAGCGCAGCATCATGTGGCGGCCCCAGAGAGCATGGCTGGTCCGTGCTTCCTCCCTTTTTCTCGGGTGAAAGCCTGAATACAGCTTGTATGTGCCTGCCATCTGTCACGAACCGTCACACTGCTGCCACGGGGCTGCCGTCCTCCTTTCTTAGAGGCTGTGTCGCACCTCCAGGGACGCACACACGTGCGTGGGGAGGCTGGCCCTGCCCACGAGGCACAGAGCCTGTCCCCACAGCCGGGCGCCAGGCTGCTCTGAACGAAACCGGCCGGCTTCCACAGAAAGGACAGTCAACTCCCATTCTAGTTTCTTCCGTACCAACTGGCCACCTGCAGCAGGCTGCTGGCAACCACGTCTGCTCCTCACTGACACGCACCCTTCTATGCACTGGCCCGAGTGCTGCGCGGGGTGCCAGCCACAGCCACCTGCCACCAGCCCAGCACGCCCTGCACCCTGCTCAGACTCTGGCTCCAAAGGCAGCCAGCGCCTTGGGGAAACCTGCCCCCACCCCACTGCATGGCCCCTCCCCTGAAGCTGTGCTCTCTCTCGCCTGGTGGGCCCTTCCGAACAGCACTGCTGACCTGCTCCAAAGGAACAGGTGAGAGGACACAGGACATTCTTCCAGGTGCAAGGAAGAAAGAAGACACAGTTGTCTACATAAACTAAAAAGTATAAAAACGGTCAGCAAATAGCATTAAACTAACAAGGCAGCATGTTTCATATGGGAATATTGGTAAGTATTATTTTGCCTTTCAAACACCTGTATGCCTTGAGCTGTCAACCAGGGGTGTCTGGACTTCAAGATGCTTGAGGACTGACATGTCAGCCCAAGGAGAAAACTGCCATCTCTCAGGACATCAAGAGCTAGTGAGCGGACCCCACATGTCCTCCCAACAGCTCAGTGGGCCCAGGAGACAGCCAGGAGAGGAGTGGGGCTGGTGACAGGCCTGCTGTCCCAGTAGTGTGCCCTGTCCACTGCCGGCAGGGGTGCTCTGGAACTCCTTCCCCCGCCCCGCTGTCCCTGCCAAGCCGAGTGCACAGCTAGGGGCCTCAAAGGCTCTCAGTGCCAGAACTCCGTATGGTTTTTTTAACCAAGGTTCAATAATATACAGCGACAATATCAGGTTTTCAAAAATCTGGTTAATTTATCTATTACCCCGCTCAACTCTTTAAAAAAAAAATTTATTTATCTTTAGAGGGGAAGGGAAGGAGAGAGGGAGAGAAATATCAATGTATGGTTGCCTTTCATGTGTCCCCTGCTGGGAACTGGCCTGCAACCCAGGCATGTGCCCTGACTGGGAATCGAACCGCAGCCGCGGTCTGGCCGCAGCAGAGTCCAGGGGTCCGAAGGTCACGAGGGGTTAAGGCGTTGGCGCTGAGAGACAGAATAACTACGCGACTCAAAGGACGGTGAAATTCTGCTTCGCTTTATTGTACAGCAAGCAATATTTTATACTTTCATTTTTGGCAGAGATTAGTGCTTTGTGGTTACAGCTTTTTGCATAAGTGGGTCAGTTTTAGAATTAATCATACAATTTAAAGTCTGGTGACATCTGATAATATTAGGAAAAATATTTTGACCTTTAATATGATAGATGTTTTAATTATATTTTTGACTTGTGTATAAGTTTCGGTTAGTAACAGTATTTCAGTTCCTTATCAACGGGTCTTAGGAACTGCTTTACTATAGAAACCTTTTGTTTCTTAGTTAATATACACTAGGGAGGTCTTGCCCGTGCCAAGCGTTCTCTGAAACCAAGACTTTCATAAGGTACATGTTGTCCCTTAATATTTACTATTCTAACTGTCTATTTATTATATACTCTTGTAAGAAAAGGGAGGGTCAGTGGGTTTGAGAAACTTTTTGGAGACTTTTTCCCTTTAGGTGGATACTATAACCTTCCTTTGATTAAATAAGCAGAACCATAAAGTCCTATGACTGTTGGTAGGGGCTTACGTGTTGGTTTTCCCTGGACTAATTTTTCCACTTGGGGTGTCGAGTGGAGAGACTTTTCCTGACTTAATTTCTCTGCTTGGGATATTTATGTTTGGTCACTTACTTTCTCCTGTATGGGGGAAGTTTGAGGGGGTTTAGTTTGGACTGTTGTGAGACCTTTTTCTGACTGTGTTGTGGTCTTAATAAATTCCCAAGTTATGTCCTTGGGAGGGTTAGCATCCGGTCCTTCCCTTAGAACCAAGTGAATCAGCAAGCAAAGCAATGAGCTACTAATTAGAATAGTAGCTGTAATTACTAATATAATATATCTTAATTTCTCCTTGTGATTTATGCCACGTCCTTTCCTCGAGGGATGGTCTCTCTCGAGCCCATCCCTCTACTATCTCTGGACTCTTGTCAGACAATCTGGCTTGGTGAGGACGTGGCAAACCACCATCCTGTAGTTCGTAGGCCCACGCTCAATCCACTGAGCTACACCAGCCAGGGCTATCCAGTTCAACTCTTAAAAGGATATCCTAGCCCTGGCTGGTGTGGCTCAGTGGATTGAGCATGGGCCTGCAAGCTGAAGGGTTGCCAGTTTGGCTCCCAGCCAGGACACAGGTCTGAGCTATGGGCTGGGTCCCAGGGGGCATGAGTGGCGATCGCATATTGATGTTTCTCTCCCTCTCTTTCTCCTTCTCTTACCCTCTGTCTAAAAATAAGTAAATAAACTCTTTAAAAAGCCCTATATCCTAAACATTTAATAATGAACTTAATTTTAAAAATATTTTCTTACCAGAGGGGCCCAGTAGGTGTAGAGATAGCCTATTTTCAATGCTGGCACAAACTGGGAGCAGGAGACAACCAGAAAATAGAGATTCAAGAAGAACTTGAATTGTTCATATAAAACCTAAAGAGGAAAAGAAAAAATTAACAGTCTCTCCAAGGAAAATCTTTAATAACTCATTAAATAGTTAAATCAGCACAATACCTAATAAAACTACATTTCCATGAAACAGTAAACGTGCCTTAAGTCTGAATCCTGTAACAATTTTGACATTAGCTTTCCAAAAAGTGAATCATATACAAAGGTAACATTACCTCCAACCTGTATTTAAAGCAAAACTGGTCAGAAGACCATCAGAACACTCAACGATGTTGAAAGTGTCCTTGTAGAGCCTTTGACTCTCCTGCATGCTGCCACCCCGAACCCGCCCCGCGCCCACCCTGTGACCCATCACACGCACAGCCAGGCAGGTGGCCCAGGCCCCCAGGCTGAGCCGTTGGCAAAGACACACACGCAAATGTGCGTCTTGAGACCAACCCAGAAAACACCGTGACAGAAAAGTCACACTATCCTTGTCCTTACGAAATGGTAAAGACAAAATACGACAGCCACGTTTTCCGACTGTGGACATCTGGGTAGCTTTACAAAGACCGAGTGAACAAGCAACACATACACAGGTGTGGTTTCCCGCAGAACTGCCTTCATCCCCTCAAAGCATTTACTTCCCTCAAAGTATAGGAAGTGATAACATCTAAGGATACGTAAATTACAGACCAATTTTCAGGAAGACAGCTACCTACATATTCTTTACAGTCCCCTGATACTTGGTCTTCAACAATAATTTGAAATACAAAATAAATATCATTCAATAAAATGTTAGACATGCAAATCCTGTAACTTTTTGTTTTTGCTTAATTCAAACGAAATTGTTTTTAAGGTAGAAAAACAAGATTTAGTATATTAATAGACTTCTACTTACAAATTTTCAAATAAATAGATTTAAACTGAAATTCAAATGGAACAAAACTCATGTTTATAGATGAGGGCAATCCAGGTAGCACATTACAACTCCAATGAAACTTATCACAAACTTGCGACCTGCAGATCCAAACCTCCCTGGACACCGTCATCCGTGCAACTGGGATGGCCTGGGAGCTTTCTCAGAGCAGGGCCCTGGGCAGAGCGCCTGCTGTGGGTTTAGAGTCAGGAGCCTTGGCTTTCACAGCGCAAAGGCATCTGCGTCATCACAGCCGTGCGAGCGACCAAAAATCAGTCACACTGATAGCACGTTTACGGTCGTCATCGTGTTCAACTGCTGTTGGAAATGTTTGGAATCATTTCATAAATTAATCCCAGCAGGACAGAGAGCCCTCTTTCTCCTCAGTGATTTCTTTAAAATCTCAGTTAGCATAAATTATACCTATTAGCAATTCAGAAATTGCCATTCACACTAAAAACGGAATAGAATTCCTACTGTGCAATTACCAAATGTTTCTAAAATACTACGTTTTAGATGAAAAGACTAATTTAAGAGACAACCTAAGAAGGAATCATTCACACAGTAGCAGTGTGCAGACCACCCATAGGTACAAGGGGGCGGCCATCCGGGCGGCTACACCGGTCTGTGGGGGGTGGCGGGAAGCAGCATCACGGACTTTGAACCTCTGTCATCGACACTTTCCTGTCCACTGAAGGGACGGGGGACCTTTAGGGAGCTGCACCAGGCTTAGCCAATCCACGCGTTTTTAACAGCAAACCTAGAGACAGCGGTTCACTACAGGTGAGAGCATTTCTCTGTCTGAAAGACACTTCGCATGTTATCGTCCTGACAGAAGGTCCGTCTTCAAACTGGAGACATCAGTTTTGTGTGTTTTCATAAAGGACCACAGTACTTGTCACGTACTTGCCAACTGCTGACTAGATGGGTAGGGGGCAATCGATGCCCACGTAAAGTCAGCATGACAACATAAAGGACACATGAAAGACAAAGCAACCCTCATGTCACATAACAAAGAGACTTTCTGGCAAAATAGCACAAGAGCAAATATCTAGAACATGTCAGAAATTTTGATATGGAAATATAATCAGTACCAGCTTCCCTTTGAGTTTAGAAAGATAAATAAATCTGTCAGTAAATAGGGAACAATGCACCAAAACCAAAAATTGTACAACTATTTAGTACTGTAAACACACATTAACTCAGTATTGTAATTTAATAAAAACATAATAAAATATTTGTACTAATTTAAAATTAGGATAATACCTATTCAAAGAGAACTAGTGTTACAACAATACAAGGCGCAGGGTTTATAATGTGAAGAAAAGACAGTCATAAATGCTAATAAACATTCTGTTACTGAGTTGTGTATTTGAAGAAACTGTGTTACTGAACTTGTGAGATTCCCAGGCAGGCTTTCAGCGTTGCATTCCACTTTTCCCACCACACAAATTTCCAGCTAAACAAAACTTATACTTATTTTCTGATCATTTTACTTAGCTTTATTTGATTAATTCTACAATAATATAAATATGTTTACCTAGAACTGAAAGCAATAATCAAATGTAAATTTTCCTCAGTTGAATTCTATGATATGTCTATTAAAAATGTGTATGAATTATTTACCAATAATTTAAACATGGTTGAAAAGAAAAAGATGACACAGTTAACAAGGGAAAAAATTAAAAATAGAAGAGAAACAACAAAAGCAAAGGAAGCCACAATCTCTGACAGACAGCCCATCTTCAAGAATGTAAGAGGCTCACCCCAGGTATAAAGGTAAAGATGCTGTATTTTTGATTTTTGATGGCGTTTCGGGGGTGTCTCTCTTCACACTTCTCAGGGTGCCCGAGCCACACGGTGCGCGCTCTCAGCTCCCTCCTTCTCCGGCAGACGCTCATCAGCCCATCACAGCAGCTGCACGAAACGGAAGACAGACACTGTGTGTGCGCTTTAAATCAGTTCCGCGCATCTCAAGCCCATGGCAACGGCTCCCATGGTTGCCCGACACTGACCGTGCCTCTCGTGCGGGCTGCAGGAGTTTCCCGGGCTGGGCCAGGCACAGGGACTCACACCTGATGGAAGACACCAAACCTGAGGAGCGACCTTCCCTGAGCAGACCGTCTCAGGGAAACGGAACTACCGACCTTCCGGAGCAGCTGGGGCTTCCCACATGGAGGAAACGCCCGCTCAGGGGTGGCAGTGCTCGGGGCTCCACTCAGTGATTCAATGTGACCTGGCCCCCACGTAATCATTGTTTCCCCATCCTAGAAAACGGCGGTTCTAGTAGCATTATCATCAGAGGGGCGCTGAGGGTGTGATCCAGCAGTGCGCCCTAAAACTAAGGGTGTGGGCACTGGCCCCAGCACAGTCTCTCAGGGCAGGGTGGGGCGGGGCCCATATCAGCTCCAGGCCAGGTCTGCCCTGCACTGACACCAGCTGGAGCAAAGGCGTGGGCCCCACCCTCTGACACTCTGAGTGACAGCCGAGGCCCAACGCCCACATCCCACAGATGATTCATTTTCCTGTAACTCCGTATGCCACAGACTGAGATGCCTAGACTTCCAAGATACAACTAAATTATTCATGACACTAGGCTACTACTAACCGTTAACACATAAAAGTGGTATTTCTGATTACAGCCTTATGTAAAGATAGATACAAGGAGGGGTCAGAGAGCCACAGCCCCACCACACACGCTGCTGTTACAAAGGCCTGGCCCTCCCCTGGAACAGCCTTGGGCCGGTAAGCGGTCAAGTACTACCAGAGGAGGACCAGCGACTTCAGTGCTGACAGTAAAAGGCACGGGGCCCCAGGTGGAATCCGTGCAGCCACCATCGTGGAACCTGGCCTGGGTGGCAGAGAGAAGGGGAGCGGAATTCGGGTAGAGTGACAGGAGACCAATATGTGGTCGAGCGCTGAGGGGAAAGAAGGAGAGGCCTTTGGAAGCACATAACCAGGAAGTTGATGTAACGGCACTTCTATGAGGCTACGAAGTTTCCAAACTGTCGGTGCTTCAGAAGATACTTCCTATTTATACATAAATCACCTTATAAAAATTGAACCTGAATCCAACAGTGCATAAGTTACACTTTTTTCTTGAAAGGTTTTCCGGCCAGCAGCTTGTCGCCAACGCCTCCAGCACAGAAGTGGTGCTCTCAATTAGGTGCGTGTGCTGGGTGTGCTTCGCATGCACACCCAGATGCTGTCTTCTGAATCTTCAGCTACCCACTGTTCCACGACTCCCTGAACTGGCCCGGACTTCCGAAAACTCAGACAATTTTTATATCCCCCAGGTCCCTTCGGTTCCAAGCCAAAGGCAGCACAGCACTCAGGCCTCGTGGAAAAATCGTACTTTGCTGTGCCCAGGCTTCTGCACCCACACGTGGGGTAGGCCCACCACCCGAGTGGGGCTGTTTAGAACCCGGAATACTCCCAGCACGTGACACCCAGCCCCGAGCACAGGGCAACGCCAGTCAGGCCTTGCTCTCCTGGGGACAAAGCAGTTTCTGGCAGGAGTGGAATGTGAATCTCGTGAGAAAGCCCCACCTGCCCCAGAACCCCACGTACCCATGTGCTTCGGAGCCCCGCACGGGACGGACAGTCGGAGTTCACAAGACAGAAGACAGAAAACAGCGTTTGGACATGCAGAGCTGGAATTCTGTGCCGATCGGACAGAGGAGAAAACTGCAGCCTCCTCCTCGCTCCCTGGAGCCCTGTGTTTCTGCAGAAAGTGGACTCCTCACAGGCCCTGCAGACGGGGACCCGCGGACATGCTGGCCGCCTCCCCGAGGTGCCCACCAGTGGGCCTCCTGCCCCCCGACTCGTGGTTCCACCTGTCTTCTGCCCTCCTACCCTCTGCTGCTTGCGTCAGCGGCGTCAAATTCCACCGTGCCCGGAGCCCAGGGCACTGGGAAGCAGCAGACACTCAGCACCGGATACCCATGAGGCAGAGAATGGGAGCACTCATTGCGCACTGTCGCCCGCACAGCCTGCTCTGGGAGACGCTTCCCGCCACGTAGCACCTTCTCGGTGCCGCAGACACCTGTGACCACGCCCAGCTGCCCAGATGGTGCGGTTGGCTTCTCCGCACAGTCACTGCTTTGTGAGAATCTGCATGACGGTCTTGCGTGCTTCATCGCATGTGTCAGTGTCCCTAACGTGGGTGTTGCCGCTGCTGACACCTACACCGTCAAACATGTTCTTAACATTCTCGAGAAAAGAAACACATTGCAGACAAAACCCCAAATCCAGTGACGTCCCATCGGTGCAAACGGCACCCTGGGAAAGCCCAGGAGCGGTCACCCTAACAGCGTCCTCGTACTGTAAAGAGACCGAAAGCACCAAGAGCCTGCAGTTCTTGGTGACCCGTGGGCAGTGTGCGTGAGTGCCACTGTGCCCGCTGGAGTGCGCACCGGCCATGGGAGCCGTCCGTGTCCCTCCCGCCAGGGCCTGCCGGGACCAGGAAGGGATGAGCCCTGGGCCTGAACGTGCACCCACAAAGAACACCCCTGGGACACCAGCTACTTGACCTATAGAATGTTTTTTAAAAGACACAGAAAGCTTTAAAATTAGTTTCACACGTCGGCAACCTTTAGAAGACTATTTAGCCATGAAATTCCTTCTTCGTATGAAAAGCTTACACACATGTAAGAAAACCAAGGGTAGGGACCGCTGTGCCTGGAGGCTGATGGAGCAACGAGCCCACACCCTACATGGCCTCACCTCCTGGCTCCATCTGCCAGTCCCCGAGGGGTTCCTCTGTCCCCAGGGGTCTCTGGAACGCAGTGTTAACACCGCTCCAAGAGCCTACCCGGAAATCAAAACAGGCCTCAAATGCCTGTCTGCAAACTTTAACAGGATGATGCAAACAACAACGGACAAGACACTCTTCTGCAATCACTTTCGTTCCTTCCATGGGCAAAGGGGTGCAAGTTCACGATCACAGTAAAGGCACTGACCTCACGCAGTGGGAAGACAGCAACCATGGAAGCCTAAGCGACACATGCCCCTCAAGGCATCGGGCGCCTGTCAGCCCAAGCCCATCCTGCCTGTCCTGGGGCGGGCAGGGCCGTCAGGGGCACGGGGTCCCTAACGTATAATTTGCTTCCACATACCAAACTCTAAGGTCAATGGTAAACCAATTTAATACCCTTCATACGCAACACCAGTCTATCTCAACCAGCAGCGACCTTGTTTAAAACACAAGTTCTTCCCTCCACTTCCTTCCGGTTAAACCAACAGAAGATGTGTATCCCAAGTCAGGGCAGAGGGTGGCTAGCACAGAGTGGTGCTGCATGGGGACGCATGGCTCTGGCTGCCCGCGCCCCTTGGAGCGGCACTGCCCGACCGCACGGATGTGACCGACCCCAGGACGTTGTTCGCAAGGCGCCTCCTGCGTGTGACAGGGGACGAGCATGCTCAAGCTAAGCGTGCGCCTAGCGAGCCAGGAGGAGAGGCGCCGCGGACCACGCACCTGGTGCACAGGGATGCCCACGCTCCGCCGAGCAGCCGCGGCAGTCCCCGCAGCCCGCGTCCTCGCCGCGCGGCCCTGGCCCGGGGCAGCGTGTGGTAGTCGCTCTCGCCGTTCTCAAAGCCCTCCTCCGACATCATGAGCGGCATCTCGTCCAGGGGGGCGGACTCGTCTTCCAGCTGGCACCTGCCGACCGGGGAGAACAGACCAGAGAAGACTGTGAGGGCGGGGCAAAAGCCTTTTTCCTTGGTGATGCAAGTAAGTGCCGACCACAGGTTCTGACTAGCCCACGAGACCTTAAAATGGGTACCAGACTCACCTGCCAAGATGACTGTCACCACGCGGCGCTGCACCAAGGGCACCCGGAAGGCGTGGGAGCCTCATGCCCAGCGCTCAGACTGCGTTGGACACTGAGCCAAGCGCCGCCCGCCCCTCCCTCCCCTCCCTTCCAGCAGGGGGGCAGGAGACCTGCGGAAAGCTGGCCCGTCCGTGGGGGGCACCTCGCTGCCTCGGGCCAAAGGAGCCCTTCAGGGGCCCCGAACCGCTCGCCCCACACAGCCCCTGTCACCACCCGTGGGGCAGAGCAGCTCACACAAGCAGGCCAAAAACTCCACGACCCATGCACAGGCCTAAAGGACAGCCAGTGTTTCCTCGTAACACCCCCTTGTCTTAGTCTCCGTATAACACGACTTCCCCAAAAACAGTCAGCCGGGAAATGAGTGTTTACACAGAACGTGGTTAAAATGCAGAACACCACTCTGCCACAGCGCAGCACCGTACACAAAGTGAGACTTTCAGCCTGGTCCACCGTGCTCTCCAGTCACTGTGCTGCTGCTGTCAGCAGGAGTGGCCGTGCCGGTGGCTTGACGCTGGGCGAGCAGAACAATGCGTCCGGAAGACAACGGGCAGAAGCAGCAGCCCGCAGCAGCCTCCACTGCAGCAAGGAGCCTTTGAACTGGTGAGCAATTTGCCCCATTTCCAGAGCAATTTTCCTATTGTATTGAAGATCTTACCTCAGTATTTGAAAACAATAAGATGATGAATAATGGATTTTTTTCAGAGACAGGCTAAGCAGAGAATCTTAAGTGTCTTTGTTGCCTAGTGTCATACAAACTTGATTGGTTTGTCACTCAAGAAAAATCAACGTTTGCAGCAATTAAGTATAATTCTGGAAACATATTTTTAAAACGAGTAAAAACAATGCGAACAAAGACGACAAAGTGGATGATACCAAACCCAAGAGCCCTGCCATATAAGAAGGGAAGACAGCTATCTTAGCTGCTGCCAAAGGTTTAAAAAAATCAGGAGTCATCAAACACTCAAACATCAGAAGATGCATTATTCACATGTACCTACATAAAAATCAGGTCAACACAATAACCAGCTTCAACTCACATTTTTATCTTTCGTATAACAGCTTTATTGCTTCCATTTTGATAAGAAACATTTCTGAGAAGTCAACCGATACTTAAGGGAGGAATGCCTTTAAAATATGCCAATGCTGAAGCCTTCTTGAAGAAAAAGCAACATCCCCCTTTGCCTGCATGTCGGTGAAATGAAAACCACAGGGCTGTCGAGAAACAAGTGCTGCTTCTTCGAATGCAGCCTCCAAGTGCAACTGGGGCATGAACCGTCCTCACTGAGCAGTGGAGCCACACCAGCCACCAGGGGACCAGGCCTCCGTCCGTCTGTCCATCCTACAGCAGCGGTGGAGCCATGCAGGCCCAAGATGCAGGGGAAGCAAGGCAGGGGCTGCCTGGTGCGCAGGCCCGGCCCTCTGCTGCAAAGCCACGCGGGGACGAGGGTCCGCCAGCCCCTGCAGCTGAGCGGGGCCGCAGGACTGGCATGCACAGGAGCCTCTCGGGGAACAGTGGGTAAGAAACTTCCGTGCCCACTTCTGGGCATGAGACCTTGCACTCACGTGCCATGTAAACTGAGACAATGGGGACTATCTAGTGTCCCGTCAACGCTGGTCTGGAGACCCCGGGCCAGCGGCCTCCATCCACACAGCCCCATGGTCAGACACAGCAAACGAAGTGACACGTTTCCATTCCAGCAGCCTGGACGTGGTCACCCACCCGAGTGAGCCACAGACCCACTTTAAGGGAAGTGTTGGGCCCCGAGGAACATGTCTCCGACTTCGTGGAACTCTGAGCCCTGGGCTGGGGCGCTCGGGTAAACGCTGCCCGAGGGACCATCCCTGCAGGGGAATTTTCACCTTCACAACCAGTAAAATATTTTTAGATCCTCATCCTAGTTATAGAAATTTGCAAGATCCAAAGAAAACTATGCACAGACACTCAGAATGAGAAAACTAGCATTCAAAAATTTTGTGTTGCCTCCACCAAGAAATATTATAGTGATAATCCGACATCAGCCGTCTGTTCTCAGCTTGAGTCTCTCCAAACACTGATGTTCAGCCACTGCGACACTGCAGAGACCTCGGGGCAGGGCCGGGTCGCAGGGCAGAGGCGGGTAGGGAGGGGCACTCACAGGCACTGAGAAACGAACTACGCCCAGTGCCCCCTGCCCCCTCCACCTGGGGAAGATGTTTGAGGGACATGGGTATCAATGAAAGGACAGGAATGTAAACATCAAGTGAACAGGCACCCTCCTCCTCCCCAGGCTGTCAGGAGCTGGCCAGAGCTTTACCAACGGCAACCTCCCTAAGCAGCTGCATCCCTAGCGACCATGGAAACCTGCGTGAGGTGTGCAGCCTCTCGCTGACCCGATGACATTCACACAGGAGCATACAAACACCCTCATCCTTCACAGCAGAGAAAACAGCGTGATACTGAATGCTTAACATTTATTAAACCATTCTCAAGTCACGTTGAAGTCTTCTGCTGGAAATCTTCATGCAATGCAAACCCAATGGTGAAAATCTTTACACATTGTGACAATTCACCGACATGACGTTTTAAATATATGTTATTCCTCAATTGGAATGACAGTAACGGAATAGAGACAATTTCACTTCAGGGAAAACCTGAGGACCACTGAAGCACATTGTGACGACTCCCGGGCACAGTGTGCCCAGACCAGGTGTCCTGCGGCCACGGAGAGGGGCTTGCAAGGCTGGTCCGTGGGGCGAGCCGAGCACAGTCAGCACAGGGGCTGCTTCTCCGACAGCTACTTCGCTTTCGACCACTAACGAGGACAGAAAGGCCTCCCAGTGCAGACTTGGGTTTCTGGAGACACAAGACCACACTGTGCGTGCCCGGCCAGCGACGCCCCGGTAGATGTGACAAAAACAAAGACTACTCTATAACTTCCGCTTTTTAGTTTTAGTTGTGTTCTAATATACAGCACACATTTCTCAGACTGTAAATATTTTAATCATCCTAACTTTTACATAAAAGTTTATCCACTACAGTTGTCAAGTTTGAAGTCAGTCAAAAGCACACTTCACGACGGCTCGTGCTGCCTGCACGTTTCACCACAAGAAGAGAAGCCTGCGGGGGCGGCTACAAGGGGCAGGCGTCCAGGGGCAGAAGTGTCCTCACCGCTGACTGGTAATGGCCGCGCTTACCTGGGAGTGCACTGTGACCCTGCAACTTACACTTTGCAGGCAAGACTGTGTGGTGTGCGAAGTGCATCAAAAACTGGGAAGGAATGGCTGAAGGAATAAGACTTTAAAACAAAAAGAGGAAAGAAAGAACAAAAGTCAATCACCTTCCCTTCCAGTTGCGGACCAGGTTGAGGGGACACTCCCCCATCCCCCACACAGCACCCCCACCCTGGAGGCAACAGGGGGCAGGTGGAGCAAAGAGAGAAGGAGGCTGACCAGGAGGGGCCGCACCTCAAGGAGTGCTCCATGCTCTGCTCCCACCTCGTGGGAGCCACACTGCACACTAGAGGCGGCAGCCACAAAAAACCAGAGGCACAGCCCAAGGACAGCCGGGTCCCTCCAGCCAAGGACGAGGGTGGCAGCCCAGCAGGAAGGGCACCTGAGAGGGCACCTGCCCTTCCCAGCCAAGCGATAAGGAAGAAAGCACATTCCCTGGTCCCCAGGCAGCAGCACCGGCAGCCCTGAGGCTGCTCTGAGGCTGCTGCAGAAGCGGGGGAGGGGACTGAAAGTGACACACCGTTTTTCAAGTGCTGAAATAAAAGAACTGTCAACTCCAAAATGTCTATCTGCTGAAATTATCCTTCAGGAATAAAGGGGAAATGAGATATTCTCAGATGAAGAAAAATAAATAGAACTTGTTTCTAGCAGGCCTACGTTAAAAGAATAGCTAAGGAATTGTTAAAACAGAACAGAAATAATAAAATAAAGAGTTCTGGGAAATCAGAAATAAGAGGACAGAAAGAGCAAAAAATGTGGGTCAATACAATGGGCTTTCTTTCTCCTCTTGAATTATATAAGTTATGTTTGAATGATGCAACAAAAATTATAACATTGTTATTTGGTTCTAATTGTATATAAGAGAACTATTTATGCACTTTTACATATGTAAAATTTACATATACTTTAAAAAAAATTCTCACCTGAGGATATTTCCATTGATTTTAGAGAGGAGGGGGGACAGAGAGAGAGAGAGAGAGAGAGAGAGAGAGAGAGAGAAACACCCATTGGTTCCCTATCCAACGAGGCCTGATGTGGGGGTCAAACCCGCACCTAGGAGGGATGTGCCCTGACTGGGGAGAGAACCTACAACCTTTTGGTTATGGGACAACGCTCCAACCCACTGAGACACTCAGCCAGGGCTACATATACTATTACAAGATAATTACATTACCAATAGGGAGATTCAAGGATATAAAAAGGTAAGAATTCTACTCTTTACTCAAACTGACAAAATGTCGGCACCGTTACACCGTGGCAACTTGTGTATGTATGATACCCAAACACATCACTAAATACCCACACAAAGAGACACACTGAAAAATACCAGAGATAAAGCAAAATGGAACTCCAAAAAAATGTTCCAGTAACCCGTAAGAAAGCAGAGGAAAGAAAAACAAAAACACAGGAAACAAAAAGTAAAATGGCAGAGTAAGCCCTGATTTACCAATCATTCCACTGAGTGTAAATGTCCTGAATACACCAAACACTGGCAGAGTGGATAAAAACATAAACCAGCCACCACACGCCAACTACAAGAAATTCACTTCTAAGACAAGTAGGTTACAGTAAAAGGACGGAAAGTTATCTGCTAGGCAAACGTTAATCAAAAGAAAGCAGGAATGGTTATAATAATGTCAGAAAAAGTAAACTTTAGAGCAAAAACACGATTAGAGGCACACAGGGAAATGAGGCAATGACGAAAGTGTCAGTCTGTCCAGGAGGCAAAGCGACCCCAAGTGTGTGTGTTCTAGAGGACAACGCCGCAGGGCTGGTGAGGCGCAGGCGCGTCAGCCGAGCAGAGAAACGGACAAATGCACGGCCACCGCCGACTACCATGAGTGACTTCACCGCCCTGCTCGGAACCACTGGTGGAACAACCGGACCCAGCAGCACAGAGGAACACGACCCCACTCACCGACAAGACCTGCAGAGCCTTTCACCTGGGACCAACGCCACACACGCTCTTCTCGAGGGCCTCTGGGTTCTTACCAGTGCAGACTGAATCTTCAGTCACAAGATGTACTGCACCAGATTTAAAACAGAATCACGTGAAGTGTGTTCACTGACCACAAAGGAATCCCGTTAGAAAAGACATGAACAGGACCCACACCCTCCTAACAGTGGAGACAAAATATCCAGGATCCCAATGAGAATCACCAGCCACACCAAGACCCAGAACACTCGCAGTGTGAGTCAGAAAAGACAACCCTGACACCAACACCAAGATTAACTCTGACACTGAGCATGTGTTACAGCATTTTAGGCACAAAACATAAAAATGCTGTAGCAATCAATTATGCATTCTCTTGAAACAAACAGAAATGATAAAACTGAGAACTAAAATAGTGAAAACCAGACATCACAAGGTGGGATCCACAGGGGAGTGAAGATATCAGAGGTCAGAGTTCAGGGGCTTGAGAAGAAATAGAATTTGCACAGCGTGGTCAATGAGGAGAAAGGAGACTGAAAAAAGGAGCCTGAGGGAACTAAGTAACACTAACGAAGACCACGCTTTACAGCACTGGGGCTCTGCAGGGAGGGGAGAGTGCGAACAAGAAGGAGTCCTTGAGGAAATGATGGCTAAAAACCCCCTAAGTCTGGTGAAACAGAGACTATAGATTCGAGAAGCTTCATGAATGCCAAACGACATCAGCCTACAGAAATCCACACTAAGACACATCATAATCAAACTTCCGAGAAGTAAAGACAAATAAAAACCTTGCAAGCAGCGCAAGGCGAGAGGAAACCACCCACCCCTGTGGGAGAAGGGCAGCCGACTTCCAGCTGGGGCCATGAAGGACGGGAGACAGTGAGACGTGTTCTCAGGGGTTAAGAATTGTCAGCCTGGAACTCTACACCCGGGACACTCTCCATCGGGGATGAAATAAAGACATTCTGAGATAAACTTCAAGACTGGCTAAAGGAAGTTCTTGCAATGGCAAGGAAATCACGAGAGAGCGAGCCATGGAGCACTGGGAAGAAAGGGCAACGGGAAGAGCAAAAACAGGGGCCCATGCAATGGGTTTCCCATCACGAGTTTTCGAAGTGACATTTGATGGTTTAAACAAGAGGCATCAGCATGATCTGATACCCAGCGCAGCTGTGAGGAGTGGAGGGAGAGGGTGGGTAAAGGGAATGGTACGGAAGTCAGGTCTTCACGCTTGACTCCACAAAGAAAATGCGGACACCCGTCCCCCATGCTGGTGACTCCCCTGTACGTGGCAACACCCAGAACAAACGCTACCGAAACCATACAAATATCTACACTCAGAAACACTAGAGATATCAAGGTAAGTTCAAGTGGTCCAAAGGACAGCAAGCAGAGAAATAGGAATAAGAACCAGAAAAAACAAATAACAAACAAAACATAATAAAATGGCACGCCTATACTCTAACCTATCGATACGAGGGAGGCCCAAAACACCCCAGAATTATCTTCTGCAGGGCAGGCCCCCAGTAGTACAGGCTCCCTGTTAGGTGAGTGTTCTACGAAACATCCGTATCTGTGGACCAGCTGGCGCTGACGTGAGAGGCTGCATTTGGCTTCAGTGAATTGTTTGTTTTTCTGAAGCCTCTCTCAGTGTGCTCACCCGTTTCATGACAGGTAAGTTAGGAGTGCACCTGTCCACACTGTGCTGTGTCCAGCAGTTCTTGACGCAAACAGCAAGACTCTGAGCCCCGCCCTCTTTATTTACCGGATCTTGTCTCAAGCGACTTTTTTTTTGTTTCCCAGGATAAACAAAATCCTCAAAGGGAAACATTTTATTGTAGTACTGGCAAACGAAAAAGGTCAGAAGCACTAAAAGGCATCAAAATCAACGAGCTCAAAAACTGTTCTGAGCAGTGGAGAAAACGTCATGTAGGGCCACTGCACCACACTTTGAAGCTGACTGCAGTTTAAACATGTAAGAATAAATACACATTTATAAGTAAATTCCAAGGTTTTGCCCCCCCCCCGCCTGTAACCACCTTCAATGTAAATGGTTGAAATGCACCAATCAAAAGACAGCGACTGATGAAGCACACAATGGAAAACACTGCCCAACGACAAGCCCACTTCAGGCCCAGCAGCACAGACAGACTGAAAGCACACGCCGTGCAACCACTACTCCACAACACGCAGGAGCGGCAACATCAGCGTCTAATAAAGCAGACTTCAGTGGGCTGCGGAGCAGGGACAGTCACAGAGACAAAGAGGAACTGGGCACAACCATAAAAGACACCCACTGGAAGCCATAAGGGTCCTAAATGTGTACACACCAAACCAGAACCTCCGAAACTGGACACAAAGACGGACAGATCCAAGCTGTTCTGAAAACCTATACCCTCACAGGTGGCGTCTTTCCGGACAATGATCTCTGGAAACTGGCCACTTGCACCATTAGGACGGCCGCACTCACGAAGGTGTTCACAGGGAGGAAGGCAGAAATGGTACTTCTAGCCCAGAGGGGACCACGGGCAGCTTCCTAGGTTCTCCCCTCGTTCTCAGCAGCCCAGGAGGAGGCCCCAGGTTCCTGGGAGGGCTGGTGTCTCAATAAGGCATCTGAGATCCAACCACTGGTAAGTGGACGAAGCGAGATTCACTGCAGCGGACACGGTAAGGGATGCTCCTCAACCACAACAGCAGCAAAATCTAAATCCCGACTCCCGGGGCAGGGTGTTGAAATCTGTGGTTTTCCCCTCTGTGTGTTGAAGGCTAAGTAAGGCCCCTACAAGTCCTCGGGAATAAAGCTTCGGTAACTACTGAACAAAAGGTAGTATTTTTCCTTCTTATAAGTTTTGTTTCAAATTACTCTATCATTTATGAGGTGTATAGGATTCTTCTCTTGGGGTGTGAAATAAATGAGTTAAAACCAAACAGGGGATGAGACTTTCACTTTAAATCAAACGAGCGTAGGTTCTGACTCTAAAGGAACTGTGGCCCATTGAGCAAGTTCACCGAAGTCTCCGTTTCCCCTTCCTAAAGGCAAACACTGGTGTCTACAGGAAGAGCTCTGTAAACACTTGTTATAACAAGTGTGCTTCCTAAGCCGAATGAACCGCCCTCACGTGCTCTCCCCGTGGGTGCAAACGAGGGACTCGCCATCCGAGAGCGAGTGAGAGGTCTCCGCCCGCATCACAGTTTGAGTTTCGGACACTTGACAGTCCTCGTGACCAGTGCTCCGGGCTTCTCCCGCGCGTCGCCTCTGAGAGCAGCTCCCCCGATCGGAAGCAGCCACCTCTCAGCGAGGACCGGGGGACAGGGCTCCCCGGGGTGGGGGGGTGCAGGGCTGCGGCGCGCCCCGCCTGTCCCTGACACTGCCCCGGGGCCGCTCCAGGAGGGCGGTGTCCTCTAAGTACAGGCGTACCGCGCCCCACGCGCGCTGCGCGGCCGGCGGCGGGCCCACCTGGGCAGGCGCCCCCCGGGCAAGCCGCACCCGGACTGGGGAGAAGGGGGTGGGGCAGGAGGAGGGGCGGGCCGTCGTTACCTGCTGGGTCGCTCGGCCCCCGGCCCCGCCGCACTGTAGTAGGCCGCGCGTTTGCGGTTGGCCCCGGCCGCGCTGCGCACCGTGTACAGAGGGATTTGGTCCGCCATGTCCGGGCCACCGCCTCCCCGCCCCTTCTCGCCCCTCTCCACTCGCCGCTTTTCCCCGCCCTCGCCCCTCAGCTCCCACCGGGTTGAGGCTCCGCCCGCGGGCCCTTCCCGGCCGTCCGCGAGTCGGCGACAGATGACGTCACCACGCGTCTGGGACCGATGACCACAGCGCGCAAGAAGGCGTGAGGGGTGCTGCCCGAGGCTCCGCCCCTTGCTCCAAGGGGCACGGTGACGTCACCGTGCGGCGTGGGTGGGTGTAGGGGCGGTGTGCGTGGGATGCGCACGCGCCGTGCGCCGGCCTCCGTGCTGGGCTCGGGTACAGTGTGGCGGGGCCGCGCGCGCCTGCCCCGGAGGCTCTCTGTGAAGCCTGTGGGGGCGCGTCACGTCGGACCCCCGCTCCCTACGGCCTGGAGTCGCGCAGGGTCGCCCGGAGCGCTGGTGCGACCCGCGCTCCGCACGTGCGCCCCGCCTCCAGAAAGTGGAGGCCGAGCGGCAGGCGGCCAGTTGTGACCGCAGCCTGGGCCGGTTTGCATCGCAGGGAGCCCGCAGACCGGACTCCGCGCCGCGGCAGGCGCTGGGTTCCACGGTCCGAGTGCGCGCTGGTGGGAAAGCGGAGTTTGGGGAAGCCGATGACAACCTGCGGATCACGGAGACGCTGACCCCTCCCGCTTGTCGCGTGAAGACAGCTGCCCTTCCGCGCCGCTAGCTGCTCCGGCGCCAGCAACTGTGTTAAGAACCCCCTTGCCTCCTCCGAGTGCACCGTGATCCGTGCAGTGCTGCAGAGCTGCTGCACACATGCGTTTATTTCATTTTTTACATTTGTGTCGGTAGCTCTCACTTTCCTCCCGGCTCCCGGGTCCTCTCCCTTCACCCGGAGCTCAGGCATGAAGCAATCAATCCCCAAGGCTAATTTCGTGCTCCACACACTTCGAGTTTCTGATAGTTTAATCCCTACTTCCTCACTCAGTCTCCCGCATGCAAATATGTTCAGGTTTCTCCTACACTTAAGACATTTTCCCTAGATTGTATTATTTATTAAGATTTCATTATTCCATGTAAGTTGCCTCCAAAGAGTGGTCTAGTATTCAGGGAGCTCTGAACTTTGCCATCATGATATTGATTTAAGAATTACTGGTTTATAGCCCAGGAATTTAGTCTGAACGCGTAACATTTTTTTTAAATTTGAGGTTTTTCTTCCTGGCCAAATACACGGTCAGATTTCCAAACTGTGTGTTCTGTGAATAGGTTTTGTATTCCAAGATCCAAAATGCTAAAGGTTCAGTAGTGTTTGTGAGTTTCCCTGCCACCCACCCCCAGTGGCTGGTCATTTTCCAAATGTTCCATGGGGACTTTGAAAGAAGTGTGGTCTGTTTTGAACACTGCTTGGCATGTAGTCATGTCTCTTGAGGGGCTCCAAAAGCCCCCAGCCACCCCATCTTGTTCTAGGAAGCTGCCACCCCTAACCTGGACTGTTTGGAATGTCCCCAGACATCTCGCTTGCCCCCTTCTACCAACCAGGGACTGTCAGCAGTTCCTGCAGCCCAGGCAGCTGTCAGCAACGGGGTTTGGTTGGTGGTTGGACAATTCTCTTTCATAGTCTGTCCACTTAAAAAAAAAACCTCCTCAAGTCTTTTCCAAATTCCCACCTCTTCTTTTGTGCATTGCCAATTTAGTTTAGCAAAGATTCTTCATTCCAGTTTTGTACCTAGGTGAGGGATGTGAACACGACAAAGACAGCAATTTGCAAGTGTGTCTCTCCACCCTGGTAAAACCTCCCCCAGGGCGGGCGCTGTGTCTTTGTTATATGTTGTTAACCAGAGTGATCTTTATTCATACTGCTCTTTTCCGTATATCTGAACTCAAAACACCTCAGCATGGACCAAATACAAGATTTCCAACATCATATTTTACTCCTTGAATGGAAGTATATTTAAAAGGCGAGAGATTGCCCTGGCTGGGTGGCTAGTTGGTTGAAGCATCGTCCCATACACCAAAAGGTTGTGGGTTGGATTTCCAGTTGGGGCACCTACTAGGTTGCACTTTGATCCCTGGTCAGGGTGCATATGAGAAGCAACCAGTTGATGTTTTTATTTCTCTCTCTTCCTTGTTCTCTCTCTAAAGTCAACGAACATATCTTTGGGTGAAGATTTTAAAAAGGAATAATAAAAAGGAAAGATGAAGTACCTTCCAGGTTTGTGGTGCCTGGATTGTTTATAAAGGAGAAAAATGTAACTGCAATAGAAAAAGATATTCATTCGACTGATGACACAATATTCCCACATTCATCACAGTGAGTTCATAATTTAAAGCTATATTTGTGCAGTAATTTATTCTACTCGTTTTGTGAATTTAGGTCAACTACAAACTTTTGTGTGCGTGTCGTGAGTGGCCGTGTGAGCACATGGATCCTGTGTGACACGTGCAACTAAGTCAGACCCCGAGAAAGCCCACGGTCTTGAAAAAGAGTTTTCTGTTGCTTGGGATCAGGCTGAAGGTCATTTAGATCAACGTGTTTTCAGAATTCAAAATTTTCTTTAAACCATTTGTCCAATTACTGCTTTGTATTGAATCATGGATATTGCAACTCTTCTATTAGAATGGGAAACGTGTAATTAATAGCTTCTCATGGAGAGTCGCAGAGGGCCACCTAAAGACTGAGTAAACGGGAGTCCAACTGCACCCCCTGGAGTCTCATTACGGTTGGATGGGGTCTGGAATCAGCAAGGCCGTTCTGTCAACAGCTGTCTGGCTGGCCAGTCCTTCTGCCTGTTATGTTAACATCTGAGACCCTCTTCCCAGGCACAATACCATCGTCCCCATGATGACCGAGACACACCGCGCCTAATAAAGCTCTAGAGGAAGTGTATTCTACACCTGACATTTCAGTTTGCATCTACTACTTTAGGCGGGTGAAGCTCATCACTTCAAAATTCTTAAAATAAAATTGTTCATACTGACTGTATTTATTGCAAACTGTGGAAATCCAGAAGTTATAATGTGCGATATTTTCAATACTGATATAAAGAAGAAAAGACCCTTGAAAATTCCCGAGAGGATAGAATACCAAGTACCACCATATTACGACTTTATCTTCAGAAAATTCTGTGTAGAAATTTCTGTATCTAAAATAGTTTACATACAGAATATCTATGCATATATGTGTATACATATATGGAGAATTATATATATGGTGTGTGTATAAAATATTTGGCCCTCAACCCACTGAGCCACACCAACCAGGGCTGAAAATACAATTTCCTTGATATTCCCCAGGAAAGTCTTGGTTAATTCTTGGAGCTTAAATTTTATGCGATAAAAAGCGCACAGCATCTTTGGAATGAGACCGATGCAATGAGTTCCATGCGAGGCAGCACTTTGACAGCCACAGGGTCCCTCTGTGGTGGGAACCACGACCCTGAAGTCGTGTGTGCGTGCGTGCGTGCCACACATGCTAAGTGGAAAGTGCCAGCCTTTGTTTAGAAAACGCATACTCAGGATGTGCCAAGCGACCTTGACTGTTGAACCCCACAGAGGCCGACTAAGATGCTGACAGCACCATGACAAGCGAGATGATGTCCCCCTGTCCATCCTGTGAGTGTTGGGGTGGTGGCCAGGCAGGGCCCTGACACAGGATCTGGATGCTTTTGCCACCGCGGCCGTAGGAGCTCCTCCTGGACCCTCATTTAGGCCTCCCGATGCTGCCCCCAGGGCTGCTTTTCCATCACTCCACATTGGGAATAGCAGTTTGAGCTGCAGTGTCTGAAAGTTTGTTATGGGCACGGAGCTAACATCACAATAGCTAACTACGATTAACATCGCAGTGGAGGAGAATCTTCCTTCCACCACATGTTGTACGCCTCCATTTACATGAAACGTCCAGAACTAGCAAATCTGTGGGCAGCCGCAAGTAGCTTGGTGGTGGCCCAGGGCTGCAGTAGGGGTGCGGAGGGATGGGGCTCTTGGAGGGTGAAGACAATCTTCTAAAACTAGATTGGGGTGATGCTGCCTTACTCTGTGACTCTACTGAAACCTCCAAGTTGTACACTTTCAACGAGTGACTTCTTTGGTATGTAATTTGTACCTCAGTGAAGATGGGGAAGAAATCTCCCTTCTGCCCGCCATCTGTGGCTCTGATTTCCTTTGATGTCATTATTTACCGAGCAGCCCGCCAGCGAGCAGAGTGTTTGCTGCAGCCTCCCTGACGGTTTGTTTGTTCACGGCCGAGCAAGTTTACGGGAGATGTTAAATGCTAGCATTAAGTGTGCACAAGAATGCACACACACACGAACACCGCCTTCATGTCGGAATGCAGAAATGTTTCATGGACCTTCATGTCTTGGAACTGAAAGGTCTGGCGTGTCACCTTGGAGGATTTCATGGAACAGTGCCCCAGATGCTGGCTGATTGCACCCTGTGAGCCACAGGAAAC
>PVKM010018458.1:0-25025 GCA_004027735.1 Carollia perspicillata | reverse complement strand
TCTTAATTTCAATGTCTCTGGTTATATTTTGTTTGCTTTTTTCTTTTGTTGATTACGTTCCAATTATATGACCAATCATATGGTATTTGTCTTTCACCATCTGGCTTATTTCACTTAGCATAATGCTCTCCAGTTCCATCCATGCTGTTGCAAAGGGTAGGAGCTTCTTCTTTCTCTCTGCTGCGTAGTATTCCATTGTGTAAATGTAGCATAGTTTTTTGATCTACTCATTTACTGATGGGCACTTAGGTTGCTTCCAGCACTTGGCTATTGTAAATTGTTTTCTTTTCTTAAATACATTTCTTGATTAGCAAAAGGTTAAAAATGTATTCAAGTGAAAGATTAATTTCAGTAGAAGGAAAACCAGGCATATGATTAATTCAATTTTGTTTTTGAATAAAAGCGATTTTATTCAAAATTATTTTTTCATATTGTGAAGAGCATGAGGTTTACACAGCAGAGGTAAGGCAGAGGGGTTCTTGATGCTGGGACAGGGCTAGTATTGCTCCTGGGAACATTTTGAGAATTGTGAGGAGTTTGAGGTTACTGAATGATTGCTAGATCAATGGATACAACAGTTCCACACCGAAGAACTGCATGTATCCCATGTGACTTTTGTTTGTATTTGAGAAGACTTTATTAACACACAGAGGCAAACCAAAGCTATTTCATATATGAGATATTGCATATATTTTGGAATTACCAAACTTGAAATAAACTCTAATTTTCATTTAAATAAACTTTTTTATTTGAGAATAATTTTAGATCTACAAGATCTAAAAAATAGATAGTTGCAAAAATAGTAAAGATAGTTCCTGTATAACTCTCATCCATACTCTATTATTAACAGTTCACATTACTATGATAAATTTGTCACAACTTAGGAACCAACACTGGTACATTGCTAATAACTAAACTTCACACTTCATTTGCATTTCAATAGTTTTTTTCCTAATGTGATTTTTCTGTCGAAGGATTCTATCCTGAACACTGTAATACAAATACCATAATCATCATGTCTCCTTTGCTGCCTCTGGGCCATGATTTTTCTCATATTTTCCTTGTTTTTGATTATCCTGAAAGTTTGGAGGAGCACTGCACAGATGTTTTATAAAATGTCCTAATTTGGGTTTATCTAATGGTGTTCTCATGCTTAGAGTGAAGTCATAGGTTTTGGGCAGGAGGATCACCTAGGTAAAGTGCCATTCTCATCACTTCATATTGAGGGTATCATGCTACCCTGATATATATGCTACCCTAAATATATGATGCTATCACGCTACCCTAAATATATGGGTAGCATGGGTATACCCTAAATATATGATAGCATGATAGCATGCTACCATGCTATCAACATATTTGTCCACTGATGATGCAAACCCTCATCACCTGGCCAATGCAGTGATCACTAGGTTTCTTCACTGTAAAGTTGTTCCACCTTCCTACTGTATTCTTTGGAAACAAGTCACTAAGCACAGCCTATAATCAAGGGGTGGAGAATTAAGTGCCAACTCCATGAGAGAGGATTATCTACATAAATTATTTCAAATTCTCTGTTGGGAGATTCTTTCTTTCTTTCAATATTTATTTACATCAGTATGGACTCATGGATATTTATTTTATACACTCAGTTATAACCCAATACCACTTTTGTTGCTCATATTGTTCCAGCTTTAGCCTTTGAGAGCTCTTTCATAATGGCTGCCAAATCTTTAACATGCCCTCTTTGAGCACTTCCTTACTTTCTGGCACTACAAGGTGCTCCAGATTCATTTTAAGTAATCGCTCTCCACCCCTAGAATCTGCCATTTGTCCAAAAAGCTGTGGTTCCTTCCCACATGACTTTTAATAATTCCTTAACAGGAATTATTAGGATGCCATATCAAGTGAGACTAGTCTGTACTACTCCTAATACTCATTTTTTATTCTAGTGTCTATCAGTTCATCTACTTTTCCTTTTTTCTATAGCTATATAGAATAAATTCTGAATTTACTGCTTTTCCTAAATCCAGATATGCTCACTATAAATAAGCAAAAATATCAATTCATCTGTTCTAGTATAGTCATATTGAGCACTTACTATAGAAATCTATTTTATTTTTATAAGTTATTTTCCCTTGTTGTTACAATATGGGCATTACAGGGATTTTGTAAAAATATGTGAGTAGCTAGGCTATATTATCTATTTTATTTCAGGAGACATTACATAGTATCTGTTACATAAAGGTAGAATCGAGTCACAAAGGTTCAATGTAGAAATAAAAGAATAAGGTAGACTACAATGTGTGGACTGTATTTGGGTCTTGATTTAAGGGGAAAAACTGTAAATATGTTTATAACATTTATGAAACTAGATATTTGAAAATTTAGATATTTAAGGATATTAAGGAATTAATTTTGGTGTGATAATAATGTTGTAGGGGTGAGTGTGTGATGTACGAGGGGGAATCCCACGAGAAAAGGAGTTATCTTGAGGGTGTTCCCCTTGTAGTATAGGCTTCCCCTACTAAGCCCATGTTCTAGGAACCTATCTGTATCAGTGTACCAGCTGGCATTGCTGTGAGAGGCTGTGTTCAGCTTCAGTGAAAATTTTTTTGAAGACTCTTTCAATGCATTTGCCCATTTCGTGATGGGTGATTTATGAGCACACCTGCCCAGACCACACTGAGTGTTCAGCAGTTATTGACCAAAAAATGGCATGACCCCCATACCCTACACTCCCTATTTACCCTACCTCACTCCAAGTGACTTTTTTGTGTGTGTTTCCTCAGATGAAAAATGTCCTCAAGGGGAAATGCTTTGCTGATGGGGAAGAAGTGAAACGAAAAATGGCAGAAACACTTAAAAGGCATCAAAATTGAAGAGTTCAAAAATGGTTTTGAACAGTGGGAAAAAAAACATCTCAATAGGTATATTGCATCAAATGGAGAGTACTTTGAAGGTGACTAGAGTTTAAGCATGTAAGAATAAACAATTTTCATAAATAAATTCTGCTTTTTAGAGGTCTCCCCATATATCTTTTGAAGTATTTTATTTTTTTAATTTAAATATTTTATTGTTTGTGTTATTAGTTGTCTGAATTTTTCCCTCTTTGTCCCTCTTCACCCAGCCCGCCCCCTACTGCCATAGTCAATCCCTACATCATCATCCATGTCCATGGGTCAACATCATCCATGTCCATGGGTCATATGTTTATTCATTAATCCTTTTACCACCCTTCAACCAGTACCCATTTCCCCCCTCCCCTCTTGCAGCTGTCAGTCTGTTCCATGTTTCTATGCCTCTGGTTCTGTTTTGCTTATTAGATTATTTTATTCATTAGATTACACTTATAAGTGAGATCATATGATATTTTTATTTCACCCACTGGCTTATTTCACTTATCATAATAGTCTACAGTTCCATCCATGCTGTTGCAAAAGGTAAGAATGCCTTCTTATTAATTGCTGCACAGTATTCCATTGTGTAAATATATAGTCTTTCTTTTTTTAGAGATATGTACCAGCCATTATTTGTGTGATATCATTACGGGTTTTTGGTAGGGAGAAAAATGTTACTAGATCCCAAGGTACTATCCTCCTGTATTTATTTTCTCTCTGTGTGTTGGTTACAAGCATAAGAATAAGCTGGCAAAGCAGCCTCATTTGAAAAAAAATCAAAATTAGAAATAATTTCCTTTAAACATTAACTTACATACATCATGAAGATGGAGATTCATGCTATTACCATATTTAAAAGTCTACCTCTTACCAGACAACTTGTTAACATAGGATGTCAACGATTATTTCAAGGAAAGTAATACCATTCTCCAAAACATCTTCAAACAAAACTAATTTTAATTCATATGGATTTTAAAAGACAATGAATGCATTAGAAGAGAAAAAGTGCTTTATATAATCAGACAATGCTAAGGCAACTTCAAAATAGTTGATAATTACCATAGTTCACAGTTGTTTTTAATGTCTATTTTCCTGGGTATTGTGGTAGCTTCCATGCAAAGTGAGACTTCAAATCATTCTCTCCACAAACAAAGAGCAATTTAAGTTGTTTTCAAACATTTAGAATTTCCAGTCTAAGTAAAACTCACCTAAATTCTATTAAAAGAAAACAAAGGGAAATAGAAAATATAATTCTTGTGTTTTTACTCGGAATGAATCCAACTTTAAGTTCCTAAATATATGCTAGAATACATATATATTTTAGATACACGTGCAAAACCATGTGTATTATTTTTGATATGTATAATGCAGATGGAATTATATCTATCACTACCATTTTATAAGTACTCAACTGATAAAAATCTCAGGCTCAACCTGACCACTCCATATTTAGCATTGATTTCAAAAGTTTTTTTGACTGATTATGATTAAATTTACTCTAGCACTTAAGTTCCCTTTGTGATTCACTATGTTATTGTATTTTGGGAGACATTACATAATGTCTGTAACATAAAGGTGGTATTGGGTCCCAAAAGATCGATGCAGGAAAAAAGAATAAGGTAGATTACAATGTATGGACTTTATTTGGATCCCAATTTAAAGGAAAAAACAGTAAAATATTGATGACATTTATGAGATTAGAAATTTGAGTAATTATGATAATTTGAACTTTTATGATTAAACTGTTTCCAAATAAAACAAAAACAATTTGAAGGTAACACTTACTATTTAGTAGGTAGGTAAGGGTTTCAAAGCTATAGGAATACACTGAACAAATTCCGCTATTCAAAGAAACATTAATGAAATACAGATAGTGGTACTATAGCTGCTAAGTAAATCTGAACAAAAGAGTATAACAGAATCCATTATTTCTACTGAAATGTATGCCATTTATGAATATCATTTATGAATATCTATTAGATATTATCTAATATCTATTATCAGACCACCATGTACTTTTATTGGCAGTCCTTTTAGAACCAAACATCTGCCCTGGCTGGTGTAGCTCAGTGGATTGAGCGCGGGCCTATGATGCAAAAGATCGCGGTTCGATTATCACTTAGGGCACATGCCTGGGTTGCAGGCCAGTTCCCAGCGGGGGACACACGAGAGGCAACCACACATTGATATTTCTCTCTCTCTCTCCTTCCCTTCCCTCTAAAGATAAATAAATAAAACCTTAAAAAAAAAAAGAACCAAACATCTCATCCCTGGGTTGGTAGTGGCAGTGGTCTGAAGTAGATCTTTTGTCTAAATCTAGACTAAGCTGAGGAGAACATTAAACTCCTGGGGTTCACATCAAAGTAAGAAAGATATCCCCAAGACTACAGTGATATGTAGCATCTTTGTCACTGGCTAAAGGCCTATTCTGAGTGGAAACACCTCACCACAACACATTCCCCCACCCCCAGCAGCCGAAAGGACCCAAGATTTGTCCATCTTAGCACACACTAGGGAAGGCTGGTCTGATGGAGAGGACATTTACACCTTTGGAAGTATTCCCAAGCTTCCTCTCATGTCACATCTACCCCTGGTAGAAAAAGACAAGGTGGAAATATTTCATATATTTTGAAATCAGTTAGAAATATTTCAAACTCTGTTTCTTCTACTTACTATTTATTCATTCTTCAAAATATTTATTGAACATCTGCTCAGTAAACATTTGGGTATATAGAACAAGTCACTCAAGGTTTCTAAGCAAAAGTTTATTTATCTGTAAAATAGAGAATAACTCCAACCTTTCAGGGTTAGGATAGGAATAAAATAATGTAGGGAAAGCACCTAGAACAATACTTGGTATATAGTAAGCACTCAACAAATATTATCTGTTATTATATCTCTGAAGATTGCCAACAGAATGCAACCTCTTTCTAGATTAAAAAGAAAGCTGACATTTATCGTGTACTTACTATGTGACAGACATCATTTTAAGCATATCACAACCCTATGAGGTAGTTAACATCACCACCCTTATTGTAGAAAAGTGAGAAAACCTGGCAAGTTACTTAAACTCTCCCTCACTAAGACTACACAGCTAGGAAGTAATAGAGTTTTGATATAACTAACCCAGGCATCTGATTCCAAAGTGGTTTTTTTTTTTTTTTACCATATTCTATATGATACCAATTTTTAAAGGATAGAAAATTCAGGAATTTTTAAAAAGTCAAGTTTGAAGATAATTATGTACAAACCTAGGGTGTGTTCTTCATCCATGAAAGTATAAATCCAATCCAGTACAGAAAAAAAGAGTTGATATCAACCCTAATTTCATCACTGAACAGCTGTACAATCTCTGTTGTGCTGCTTGACATCTCCGTACTTTACCTGTAAAAAGCTATTACTAACTGTTCCTTATCTCACTTTTAAGGATTACTAATAATAGATGTAAAGTAAATGAGATATTTCCAACTTAGGTGAATGAGGGAAAGAACCAAGCTATATCATAGAATGTTTGCAAAAATATTGCAAAAATAAAAAATCATGATTCTAAGTGTGTGGAAATTCTAACTAAAAATACAACTCATTTCTAGCTAGCATATTTACAGTACAGAAATGTCTCCTGGCAAAGTCAATTTCTTTCCAACCTTGTTTGCATTATTGGACTGATCAACAAACCCTTCCTTCCCATATTTAAAGAGTAAACTTCAATTGCACCCTATTGAAATTATCATGAATCCCAAATAAACAGGATCTGAATTAACTTGTTTTTACCATAAGTATACTTAAAGTACCATGTCTAGGGATACATTAGAAAGAAAAATTATCTAGCCTTAAATATTCCATAGAATCAGCTTCTCTGTGTGACAATTCAATATGAAACCGAAAACCTATTGTCTGACAGCTACAAGGCAAGGGAGTAAGTAGCCTTCTACATAAGGAAACCTCTGCCACAGATTTAATGAAACACTGATGCGAACAGAGACTGCTACAAAACTCACACCAGGGCACCATATGGAGGGAAATGGGAAAGGAGCACCTAGGGGTGCTATCCACATTGGCTCTACACCACATTGAAGTTGGTCTGTGCATGGGCTCCAGCAAATAGGGAGGAAAACTAGCAACCAGACTACATGTCTGTTTTAAGCACCATTAGTAAAAACTCTGCAATACTTTTTATACATTTTTAATAGCCTAGTGGCTTATTTTGAAAGCCAAATATAAATGAATTCACAAACTTAAAATATGAATTTTCTTCTCAGCCAGGAAAAACTAAACTCCCATATACACATATGAAACATACCAAAATTATAACAAGAATTCAGCTAATGTTGTTTCCTTCGACATAATTACTTATGGCAAGTATTTTTAAAGGTCTTTATTAATAAATTGCATTATAAGTCTCACACAAATGACTAGAAAATATTCTTTCATAATCTGGTAAACATGTTGAAAAAACTAAAACCCAGAATTTAAGCCAGCCTCCCACTAATTTTTTGGAAGACATTATTTGAGAAAACATATTACAACCCCATTTTAAAAATAGCAGATGTAGCTGAAACAAAACAAAAAGTTCAAATAAACAGAAAAATAATATTGGGCAACACTTTAAAAGCAACTAACGACATGTTTTTTTTCTTATCTATCATGTTATCAGAAGACTATTCAACCCATCTAATAAGACTAATTTCCAAGAACATTAATGTCAAGTAAATATAAAACACACAAGCGTACTATAGTTGATATTAGTTATATAATGTTTTCATTGTGGTAAATTATAATGTATTAATGCTGTTGTGAGTTTTGGTTTACTTAATAAATTTTGATCTTGAAACAATTTTTGTAACAAAATATTCAACAGATGAACACAGAAACCTAAAACAGCAGTTATTTTACTCTAGTAAAATTTAAATTCACATTTTAATGCAAATACCTGCAACCCTTTCTTTCCTAAAATTTCAAGAGTAAGATTAAGAAAATAAAAACTTGTTAGAATTAATAATTGTAATTTAAATGGAATAAGAAACTAAATACATCTTTAAAGTCCAAAAATTTCTATCATGCTGAACAGTTATTTGTAATTCAAGTCAGGGCACAACTGCAATCCACGCTTT
This sequence comes from Carollia perspicillata, assembly GCA_004027735.1. Classification (NCBI taxonomy): domain Eukaryota; kingdom Metazoa; phylum Chordata; class Mammalia; order Chiroptera; family Phyllostomidae; genus Carollia; species Carollia perspicillata. The sequence goes on along the minus strand of PVKM010018458.1, from coordinate 17,035 downwards.
TGCAGTATTAGCTAGAATATTCAACCCTGGAAGTACCGGTTTATTAAGAGTTAACAGACTGGCATACATGTTATAATTTTCACTTATTGTAGTTTATACTTTATTCTAAATTTGGGAGGAAACATGCTTTATTAGAAAAATATCTATAACTTGCCTACTAGTGACTATCCAGAAGCATGTAATTCACTAAATTCACAGGAGGCACCTGTATTCAACAGGTTAACACAATAACTCTGTGCAAAGGTTCTTAACAAGTGTCCTTAAAAAATTAGTCCAAATAAGTTAATATTTAGTTTAAAAATTAAAATTTATTTTAAAAATCAGATGGGTAAATGGAAAATTATATAAGAAATGCTGATTTGAGATAAATATTTAAATATCTTATTTTTATGTCTGTTAATAAAAATTTAGTATCAGTATCAAACATGAGATAATGGTTCTCATTGAGCTAAAGGATTATTTTCACATTATATCCTTCAGGTTAACAAGATATTTTCTTCTCACAGGAGAAAAATACATCTTAATTCTTATATGAGCTTGTTTTTGTACTTTTATAAGAGGATAAATTTAAGGCACTTTGTCAATTTCAATATACCATGCATTCCAAAATATATGGAGTTCTTTAATTTTATTTATTTTTTAGAGTTCTTCTAAAAGCATCAAAATGAAGAAACAATTAGAAACTTTGTCTGAAAGAATATACAGTAAATGTTCAAGAAAAGGGATATGTTTTAATTTTGAAAGTAATATTTGTCCATTGTGTTGGCCTATTAAATATCAGTAAGTACTACTTATAGTATAATATTTATGGCATAAACACAGAAATGTTATGAATTCATTGATAGTATTAATATTTCTTAACAAAATGAATCTAAACCATGATTTAGATAACTGAATTGGTAGAGTAATACAACTATGAAATATGGATAAAGCAAACCTATTTCCACTGTGTCTGGCACACAACATACAACTTGGCACTGAAGTATATCCATTAGAGCATTATAAGGGACTTTACATGCATTGTCATTTAGGAAAGCAGATTTGCTGACAGACGAGAAATCTGTAGATAAATTTATTACTCTATCAATCAACAAATATTTTCTGAGTGCCTACTTTTCACCATATACTTTCTTTTACCTTGTTATGCAAAAAAGAAATGGCCCCTGCCCTCACTGAGAAACAATACAAATTAATGTAAAAACTAAAACTGGCAAAAAGGATAAAGAAACACATGGCACTAGGAGAGCACATAACTGAGGATTTGATGTGTCTTAGGGAATCTGAAGGCTTTTCTGAGGCAGTGAAGGAGAGGCTTGAGATCTAAAGCATGAGTAGAACTTAACTGGATAAAGAACAAAGGTGAGAGCGAACATATCAAGTGCAAAGGCCTAGCACTGGGCAAACAGAAAGAAGGCCAGTGTAGCTTACCTCCCAGACAATAGCCAAATCTTCAAGCGTCTTATCAGCCATTTTAAGGACTTTGATCTTTATCCTAAAAGCAGTGAGAAGCCATTCAATTTTTTAAGCTAATGGGGGTGAGAATTGAAAAAATAGGGTCAGATGGGAATCATTCTCAAAAAGTTCACCCTACTACAGGTTTATGGATCAAACAGTAAAATGCTATAACTATGATGACCTTGGCTGAAAAGATATTTTGCTATTTGCAATAGGAGAAAAGAGAAAGCAGATTACATTAACTTTACCTTAATTTTTTTTTTACATTTTATTTATTTATCTTTAGAGGGGAAGGGAAGGAGAGAGGGACAGAAATATCAATGTATGGCTGCCTCTCGTGTGTCCCCTGCTGGGAACTGGCCTGCAACCCAGGCATGTGCCCTGACTTGGAATTGAACCACAATCCTTTGGTTCACAGGCCCAGGCTCAATCCACTGAGCGACACCAGCCAGGGCTAATTTTACCTTTTTTAAATCCAACCACCACTTCTCAAACTCTTCCACTGATGTATCCATAATCCTGAAGGGACTCATAACTCTGGGAGGTCTGGGAAATGCAGCTTTATAAACAGCCTGCTGCAAGCCTAAAATTCCTGTTAAGCCTCTGGTCTCATCTTTTAAATCATGCCAGTTTTGCTTTCTACAACATGAACATAATATCTATGTTTGTTTTGATATAAGAATAATGTTTTAAAATGCTTGGCAAAAATCAACTCTGGCTTCTTTTGATATTTTGGCTTCCACAACCATAGAAATGTACCATTTTAGGGAGCACTGGCCTATGGTTTGTATGAATAATGTGAATCCACTCACTGAATGTTATTCGACACTGTGATCCTATATTGAAGACTACATTTGCTGTTCTTTAGCCAGACACTAAACCATGACAAAAATAATAAAAAATAAAAAACTTTAAACTACATTTTTTCAAATTATGTAACCTCCCTTTCTCTTCCCTATTATAAATCAGTCCAAATGATCCACCCCTCTAGTACTTTAGAGAAGCTAATCCTTCACCTTTTACATAAGCCTTATGTGTAAGGTGCTATAGAAGTCACATAGAAAGCTACAAAAGTCATTAAGAACAAATTAAGCCCTAATCTGAAGTTACTCTGCTGTAAATGAAAATGATAATTTATCATTGGTTTAAGAACAGCATCAATATTTAAAAGGCTATATTCATTCTTCATATAAGAACTTGGACCAGTAAAATTCTAAATATCCAACAACATAATGTTAATGATGTAATTAATCTTCAAAAAACTCATTTTAACATTATTTCTAAATTATTCCTGAGAAACAGATTTGAAACAGCTGTACCAATTCAATACACATTCTTTGTGGGCTTATTTTTGGCAGCCAAAGTTTTATAATGTGGTATTTATTTAAAGTCAGGACATGATGAGCATTTTATTGTCTTTGTGAAATGCAGATTTGTTCTTGTACTTTTGTGCCACCTACTCATGGCTCCTCCCTCACTTTCCCTCTACTGCCCACCTCTCTTCTTTAGCCAAACAAACCTAGACACAATCCCTGTGGTTAATCACCCCATCACAATTCTAGAGTCTCTTGCTGTGCTTCTACATTTAGAATATTCCCCTCTTATAATATGGGCTTAATTAAATTGCTTAAATAGTTGCTGAAACCCCACCTTCCACATGGATTCCTTCCTGACTTACTAAAATCATCATCTTCACTTTCCATTGGTGCTTGTATACATATGAAACTTTAAAATTTACCAAATGTACTAGTTGGTGCATGTCTCCGTCTTGGCATAGGTTTATCAATGTCACTGCCATCCCTTAGGAGACTAATTTCCCCAAAGCAAGGAATAATTTATTTAAAATAATCCATTAAAACACTTCCATAAAGAAGTACTGAGTAACTAATACATATAAGGATCTGAATACCTATACATAAATACATCTTCCTAATCTGCACTAAATCATGAGTGCTAATTTAAAGAGCAAATGTTAATGACATTATAAATAAGTGATGTTTCTTGTGAACTAAACTCTACATGTAGAAAAGGTCAATTTCACCTTCATGCAAAATAACAGAATTCCCATTCCAAAAATGTCAAATCCAAAGTACATGATTATTGGTGACTATCTAGTCACACTGCAATTGAGAAAAAAGGAAGTGGTAGGGCCAATTTGATAATTTTTTCTTGCAGTGTATACTCAAGTTCCTGTGAGAATTATTTCAGATCTCTCTCTCAAGAATGTTTAACTCAAAATTTTGACATTTTCCTTTATCTAATTAGATATATGTCAACCTCAGCTCTGGGTCCTATGAGGGGGAAAAATTACTAAAGAGCATTGTACCTGCCAAAACCTTTTTACCTTATCAGATACATTCTCTTTTGCACCATTTAACTTTTTTACTAAATAGACCTTATTTCATAACTGCATTTTCCTCTTTTTAGGGTTATATGCAAAACACTGTTTTTATCTTTGCTTTTTATGCCTAGAGTGATGTATTTCATTTTCTATTTTCTTCCTTTTTTTATATTTCATCTTCTATCGTCAAGATGGCTGAGTCATCAGGACAGAAATTAGAAGTCAGTGAACGCTTCTTAAAGAAAATGGTTTATAATAAACAGGAAAGAGCACAACAGTTAACTGTGGGATGGTTTGAAAAGAGGCAATCCATAAAATTTAGATTACTTTAGGAATCACAATAATACAAGAATGGATGAAGCTAAATCACAGGGACCATAAGAGAAGAGCAGCAATGCAGGGCCTGTTGGTTGACTCTGAAAACCTATTCCATTTTATTTGATCCAGAATGGGATTGAGATCACTGGGAAAATGTCATGGAAGGAGCTGGCCCTAGAAAATAACTTTATCTTAGTCATGTGGATATTTTGAAAGATTTTTAAAGTTGGCAAGAGTGTGAGAAGAAAATTGGAATTACTAGGTGTGACATGGACAAGGAAAATTAATAATTAGAGCCTTAAAGTGTTCAGAGGTTTTCTGCTATATTTCAGAGGGCAAAATGTAGACTGAAACAACTGCAGACTCTGACATATTCCCAGGCTCTACAAGTGAATATATAGGAGCTGAGAAATAATTTTAGAGCAATAGACTGAGCAAAGATTAGAAAGTGATTGGCCTACTTTTCTACCTATAGCTTTTAAAAATAACTGACTTGCTTTTATATACTATAAAAAAAATTATGTTTTAAAATTTGGTCCAAACTTTTAAAGGACTGAATGTAATTTCTAATTGAAAAAAGTCAGTTTCAAAACTTAAATGATTTTGATTTTCTCAAAAATATATCTATAAAATTCTTTTTCAGGTCTATAAAATATTTTCAAATAGCCTGAAGTACCATCAGGATGATCTAGAATATAACTGTTTATTTTCCTGACTCATGAGGAGTTCATATATTTAGTGTAACTAACACTGACACTGTGTCACATCAAATTTTCCTTGTCAACAGAAAATTTAGTAAGTGCTGCATTTTACAAATAGTGGAGTTGGGGTGAGCCAAAAATGCAAGCATTTCCTATAGCTTTACCAATAATTAATATGTAGATTTAATATTTGTGTATCCCTCAAATATACTTAATAAAAAGTAACAGGTCAAAATGAATTGCACTGTATAAGTGATCCCTCATAAATCATCTTGAATACATGCTACCAAAGCTTAATAATCCTGTCAGTTTGTTTTTTCCCTTCATTTCCCTCTCTCCTTACTGAGTTTCTATACCACTTCTCTAAATTTTGTGGAAGCATCAATATTTGGCCATTCTATTCTTATGTGTTTAATGGTTCTTTTTCTATTTAGTAAAGAGGAAACTACCCTAGAAAGAGCATAAAGCATGTATCTTACTATATAGAGTTATAGCTATGAGTGGGACTAATTGAAAGCATACGTAATATGTATTAAGGGTGATGAAACTGTCACCCTGAAGAACATCACTCTGAAAAACTCCCACCATGTTGCGGTTGTTCAAAAATTCTTTAGTACTGCCTTTATAACACTATACAGTATACAACACTAAATGAGGTTTAGCCATTCCAAAGCTACAGCCCAAATTAGTTGACTTTTAAATGTTATTGCATCTGAGGAAAGGGTGACAAGTAGTTTTTAAATGTGTTTTGTAAAATCTATTTAGGGAAAAGTGTACAGAAGGAAAAATTAATTAATCAACAGTGTAAGTTCCAAGTTGAGGAAATGTTCCTTTCATCCAACAATTTTTAATCTTATTTTCTGAGAATACATCAAATCAAATTTATATGAAGATTATGGAAATTTCATCAGTAAGCATTTTGGACTTGAAATATACATATGGTGACATCAGTTATTCTCTTCCTGTCTAATGTATACAAGGATATACATATTCCATCTTGGCAACCTCACTGACCTTTTCAAATAGTTCTAAAATGCGTCACCAACAGGTAAGAAAATCAGTTATTCAACTTGAATATAGCAGTCATTTAAAACCACAGCTAACAATGTTAGCATAACTTCAAAGAAGCTGCATTTTAGGCTGGAGAGCTTTTTAAAGGATGATTGTACTGGAACGCTAATTATGTGTGTCAGAATATGTGCATCATATGTTCTACTTGGTTCAATGGACTTAAACTGTAGAGACAGGGGAAACTGCAAGAATGCACTGGGAGGGTAGGAGGTGAAGAAGATGGAGTATGCAACACTCTCTACAAGCATCATGGGAATTTGGGAGAGGTAGTCTTGAAGGTATTCTGACTCCCATGTAGCCAAGACAGCTTTGCTTTGAGAATTTCAGTAACAGACTCAAACTAAAGCAATCTTTTAAGCAAATTCAAAGAAAGGGTTTAAATTAACCATTCCTGCTTCTTGCATATACCCTCCTCTTTCTTCCATGACTGAGAAACTGAAAAACAGATGTTTGTCTGTATCTCAGAAGGTGGGGGGGGGGGTGCGTTGGTGGCTGGTGGGATTCTAGGAAAACAGAATTTCAATAGCAAATATGAAAAGAGAAGAAGAAACAAAAAAAGATGAGCCACTGCAGGACTTTGTCTTAGTCATGGCACCCATGGCACCTTAGCACAATGCACCGCACACAGGGGATCAGTCAATAAATAATGAATTCGATTTAATTCAATACACTCTCATTTGTACTGTGCTTTGCAATTACAAAGCACTTTCCACATATTAGAAAAGGAAAACATGAAGTAAACGAGGGATAAACGGGCATATAAAGGAATAGAAGGAAAGCAAATGGATAATGAAAAATCCACAAGAATAAGCGAGTAGCTAAAAAGGTTTGGAAAAAGAGAGAGAGAAAAAAGAATGAGTTTCTCCCTATCGTTCTCAATCACTTCCAGTCACCCCTACCTTTCATTCTAAAGTACCTGGATCTTGGAAAGTCTGCCCACAAAGCATGCCCTGAGAAGGGACTCCCTCATTTTGGAAGGTGCATTTTTCACAAATGATAAGCCTTTAGTCCCTGACTAATCTACTTTGTTTGTGCCTAGGAATAACCACGAGCAAAGCTGTAATCTCCCAAGTGTGTACAGGAATCATTTATTCAGTCCCATTCACCCCCGATCAGTATTCCCAAAATCTTAAGAATCTGAGGGACGGGGGTGGGGGGAGCAGTGGTTATGAGAAGGGGGGGTCCTCTACATGCCCCTTAACTCAGACAACAGAGGGAGATAGTGAGGCAGGAAAGCCCAAGGACTAGAGAAAAGCTCATGACTGCAACTAGGAGGGCCAGCGTCTCTAAGTACGGTTCTTAGAAATTGCCAGGGAAAAGAGGGGGAGACACTTCAAGATGGAAGAAATGAGGAACTTGAATGCACATCACCTTACACCTGGCGTCGAGCCCCCAAGCAAAAGCCCTGAGGTCCAAAGCCTCAATTGGCTAGAGAAGAGGAGGCAAAGGACACAGGAGATGCGCTGCAGGGAGTCCATCAGCGCTGATGTTGTCCCAGGGGAGCCTGTTTCCCTTTTCCCAAAGTAGAGCATCCCCCGAGCATCCTCAACCCAATCTGGAGTAGAGAGGCTGCTTCTCGATCCAAACTGGGGCGGCCGCATCCTGACCCCATTATGTGGGCTTAAAAGTTGCCAGGAGAGTTGGAGCTGGTAGGGAGAGCCACCGTGGGGCATCAGGTTTCGAAGGAACAAAGGGGCTCGGGAAGGGGCGACTAGCGGAGCAGGTCCCTTGGGGGGTCCTCCCTAAAGGAAGAGACAAGGGTCATCACGGCCTCCCAGCCTGGGGGCGCCAAGGGGAGCAGGAAAGCGAGCAAGATGCGCCTGGATTGCGCTGGGATACCTCTGCCCGGTTTCCAGCCTCCTATCCTCCCGCGCGCTCTCCGCGCCCCTCTCGGGCTTGGGAGTAACCGGCTGGAGACAATAGGAGACCCGGATCCCGAGCCCCTACCGGCCCGGAGGACCCCCACCGTCCCCGCCTCCCCGCCCTGCGCACCACGATCAGTGGGCGGAAACCCCAAGTCGGGTTCGGAGGTGGTGGGCTCCCCTTCCTTCCCGCATGCCGGGACCCCGCACCCCAGGGCCGCTTAGCCCTCTGCACAGCGGACATTACCTTTCATCCAGTCCACTACTTGACTCGGAGACCATTTGCTCACCGGTTCCATGATCAGAGCCATGGGCACGGGATCGGTTCCGCGCGGGGTGCAGAGCCCAGACACAAAACGAACTCAGCAGCCCAAGCCGCCCTCAGGTGGGGTCCCTTGCTGGCCGCTGCCTTGCTAGGCGGGCAGCTCGGAGAAAGCGGCTTTTGTGTGTCGGTTTCTGGGCTGCAATATCTCAGCACAGGGCGTGCAGCAGCGGTGGGAGCGGTTATCGGGAGGGAAACGCCCCGGGGTCTCAGCTCCTCTTGGTCCCCGCTGAAGCACTGGCTGCTCCTCCACTCCGTGGGGGTCTCCGTCCCTTCGGGGCTTCAGTTCATGGCTTGCACTGCCGAGGGTTGTGAAGCTAAGGGAAAAAGCCGCCACTGCCGCACACCCGCAGCCAACTTGCCCGCTCGCCTCGCGCGCGGGAGTGAAGCCTCAGCACGACAAGCTGCCTGGCGGAAATGACGAGGGGCCTCCTGCCACCCAAAATATCTCTCTGCAGCCCTCGGGTGCGAGGCGCGCGCTCCACGAGCCCCCCGCCCGCTCGCTGCCGCGCGGTCCCGCCTCTGGGGCGGACTGCAGGCGCGCGAAGCGCGTGCGCGTGCGTGCTCCTGCACGAGGCCCGAGACCGGGGTCCGCCCGTCAGTTAGGCAGGTGCTGGCTGCTTGCAGCCTCGCATTCCCGCCCCGCGGGCCGCCCCGGGACGGAGGCGCGCGAGCAGCGCGTGCGCGGCGTCGGCAGCGTTGGCGGCGTCGGCAGCGCAAGCCTGAGCCCGGGTCAGTCAGTCAGGTGCCTGCAGCGGGAGCGCAGTCCCAAAGGGCCTCGGAGCTGATGCGACGGCAGTGGGATGTGCTGCCCACTAGTTGCTGGGGCAGCTGTGGAGGTACCGGCGGCCCCGCCAACGAGGCGTGGGGGACACTGGTGAGCGCCGGGTTACAGCTGGAGCCTGGGCTTTCCTGGCTTCTGTCCTCCCCGCTGCCAAGTGGGCTCCCGAGGTGGTTCCCGAGGCCCTCGCATGCCTTTGGAAGAGGCGTGCAAAGCCGCGGACTGCTACTGGGCTCTGCCAACCAGAAAAACAGCGATGACGAGGCAGGAGGGCCGGTGCGTGATACCCGAGACCTGCTGGTGCGGTCTTGATATCGAGACAGGTCGGGCCCACGTGCCTTTTGAAGGGCTCTGTGTCGTGTTTTCAGCCAACTCCTCCAACGCTGAGAGCGCCCAGGACTTCTTTTAGAGGATGTCCTTTTGTTTTCAGATATTCTTACATAAGAACTGAAGGGGAACACTGGGATGTAAAATGAGTGACAAATTGAAAACAACGTGATTCTTCAAAACTTATGCACTTCACTTACGCAGGTTACTTATATAGATTGTAGTAAAAGTTCACCTAATGAGGCTTCACTTTAAACCACAAATAATCCTAGAAACAGGTACAAACTCTCTGCCACCACATAGATATTTTCTTTGTCATTCTTAAATAGCTCCGTTGAATAAGCAGGACTTCATTTTATTTCTACAACCATTTAAATAATGTCAATAGGTTTTGCCAGTTCCTGCAGTAACCCATTTTTTCTCAAGTTCAATTGCATGAGATACATAACTGCCATTTTCTCAGCCGGCATGAATTGACGTACCCCCACCCCATCTCACCCCCACACAAAGAACTGAAACTGCAGTAGTTAAATTTTTTTTTGTTGTTTTTAGACTAGTGATACAAACCAAGTAAAACTTAAGATGGCCTGTCTGTAGACTTGCTTAATTTTCTAATAATCCAAACTCAAAAGTATATGGCAAATTCTGTGTGTTTTAAAAAATGTATTTATTTTTAGAGAGAGGGGAAGGGAGAGAGAAAGAGATGGGAACACTGACCATGGCACACCCCCAAGTCAGGAAATTGAACCAGTGACCTTTTGGCTTGCAGGACCATACCCACTCCACTGAGCAACAGGAGTCAGGGCAGTATATGGCAAATTTTGGAAAGAAGCTTAGAAAACTATCTAGACAAGTCTATGCTCATAGGGTATAGGCGTAGTGCATTTCGTAATCTTGGTTATGGTTGTGATTTGCAATTTTTCCTTGGCTAACCAGGCATGTAAGGTCTTTTGGAGTGCTAACATTGAAATTGAGTCTCAGAACATCGCATCAGTATTTCTTTTTAAAAAGATTTTATTTATGTATTTTTAGAGAGAGGGGAAGGAAAGGAGAAAGAGGAGAAAAACATCAATGTGTGGTTGCCTCTCATGTGCCCCCCACTGGGGATCTGGCCTGCAACCCACGCATGTGCCCTGACTGGGGATTGAACTGGCAACCCTTTGGTTGGTTTGCAGGCCCATGCTCAGTTCACTGAGCTATACCAGCCAGGGCTGCATCAGTATTTCTAGAAAAGGTAATTTCCAGCATTAGTAATTTATAGAGTAGTTTTATGTTCAGAAATGCAATGAAATGGATGCATTTTGAGTCATTAGAGGTTTCAGTTATAGGGAAATGTTAAAAGTAATTTTATCAAAACAATGCTGTTAATAATGATATTTATTGAGCACTGTGCTAAGTACTTTACACACATTCTCAAAACAGCTCTATCATTAAACACATTTTACAGATGAGAAAACCTTAGTTATCATATTCAATTCCTATCCCCAGAACCTATTACACATAGTTCAATAAATGTTGAATAAGCTAATGAATATGACTTAAAGGGTCAAATAATTTATCTGAGGCCATGACATGTGATTTTAATACCACATTAAGGTGTTTCGAGGATATGAGCTTTTAAAACTAGTAAGAAGGGTTTGTAGCAGTGTCACAAAAAGAACAGTACTTTGGAGGAGGAGGGCCCATTGAATGTTATCAGAAAGTTAACTACAAATGAGTCTGAGTCACTGAGTGTTTCTGACCAGTACCTAACCAGCAATGTAGGAAGTGATCAAATTTGGCTGAAACACCAAACTGCGTGTCCTGACTTGGCTTGCATGACAAGCAATGAGACTTTTCATCATATTGCAAGCAAGTTTAAAAAGAGATGTTTGCATAATGAATGGAATATCAATCAAAACAAATGCCAAAGAACAGGATACAGTAAAAATAAAAAAGATGTGTGTTTCAAGAAAACACCAGTGCCAAAAAAGATGTGGAAAAAAAAGAGAAAGAGGATTTTGAGGAACACCCTAGATCAGAATTCAGTTGTATATGTTCTCTTGTTTATGTTACAATAAGGAATTTATTTAGTCTACTCAACTGAGATAACTATAAAAATCTAAAATCTAAGAATGACTGAACCAAAATGTGGGTGTGGAGTTATACTATCTAACAGAATTCACCAAGGCTATAGGTATTTGCCCTAAACCCTCCTCCTTGAGGATTTTCCTACAAAAAATGCAAAAATAAAAAAGTTGTCTTTGGTTTTGACAATGTAATCAGCATTATTTTGCTTAATTTGTTCAGAACATAACTAGCTTTTCACTCTAACATTCTTTTTTTTTACCTTTTTTTGAATACTCACCTGAGGATATGTTTATTGATTTTATAGATAGAAGAAGAGAGAGAGAGGAAGGAAGGAAGGAAAGGAGGAAGGAAGAAGGAAAGAGAGGGAGAGAGAAAGAGAAAGACAGAGAAAAGAACAAAAGAAAGGCAGCTGAAGGAAGGAAGGAAGGGATGGAGGGAGGAAGGAAGGAAGGGGAAAGAAATGTGAGAAAGAAACATCGATTAGTTGCCTCCCATATGTGCCCCAATAGGGGATAGAACCTGCAACCCAGGTATGTGCCCTGACCAGGAATTGAACTCACAAACTTTTTGATTATTTGACAACATTACAACCAACTGAGCCACTCTGCCAGGGCTCACTCTAATATTCTTGATTTGGGGGAAATAAATATAAAAGGATTAAATCACCATCACTTTTACACTTTTATTCTTAACTCCAAATGACAGGTAAATATTTCCTGTATTTTCTTTCCATAACTTTGCAAATAAACTAGCTTTTATATTCTTTTGTCTATTATTTAAAATGTTAATGTCTTGCCCCGTTTTTGTAAGTATAATACAATGTGATTATATACAAACTTTGGCAGCTTAATTTTGCCCCATTTTTATAAGAGCAGTATAGCATGATTATATGCAAATTTTGGCAGCACTTTAGTTTTGCCTTTTCTTAATGCACGACACAGTCTGAAAGATTAGGGGTAAAGGTATATTGTCATAAAATACATTTCAAAACATAACATACTAAATGACATGATTTCACACATACTTCAACCATCTGGATATAAAAGCCAAAATTATTTTTTTGGAAGCTGACTTCGATTTTTTTTTTGGAAGCAGGGAGAGGAGAAATATTAAATTACTTAAATTAATTGGAGACATAAAATTTGTGAGGTGTTTGCAACCATATCAAAATAAACAACTTTAATCATCTTTTAATTTAGTTATTATAGTTTTGTCCTTTTTATTCTTCCCCTAGGTTTCAATAAAAATTAAAGTCTCTTGACCAAAATATTTCCATTTAAGACTTTATAGTATATGTAATGAGATTCAATACTTCAGATGTGGAATTTACAAAGGTCCTATGACTGGTGCTCAATGGATCTCTTAGGGATTTGGTCAGATAGGGAGGAGCATTCCATTGGAACAAGGACCTTCAAGACTTCTCTTTGGGGCCAAAGATAAGAGTACATAATGCAGATGTTTCCTTTGGAGTTGGAAGCTGAATGTCTCTAACCTCCACATTTTCCAAAGTAAGCTATTTTATAGGGTTCTTAATCTTCATTTCCCATTTGTTCTGCTAAGAAGCTTGCTCTGCATCAGACCTCAGACTTGCCATGAAAGATATATTTTAGTGTTTTTAAATTATTTAACATTTAGACAAAATGTCTTACAGAATTCTGGTGATTTTCCCACTTTGGTTAGATGGTGTTTTTGCTATAGCTATCTGTTTAGTTTTTAGTTTTCTTGCATTTTTAATGAGCAATATTTTGTCAAAAATTATTTTTCTCTCTTTTATCTTTCACGTTTGAGTGATTAGTAAGTAGTGACAAGACAGAGAAGAGGTATGAGGGTAGTGAATGTCCTAAAACAGAGGAAAGGATAGGAGCCCTCTTTTTTTCACTTAGTTTTGCCCAGACCTTTCCTATAATTTTAAAAGCAGGTGTTCTATGATGGACAAGTTTTATATCTCGTTCAGAAACATTAGCTAAGAAATTGTGATAAGACTAGTGGTGATAAGGACATGTTATTCTCAAGACAATATGTAAAACTTGCTTCAGAGAAAGCTTACCAAAATTTTTGGAACAATGGTTTTATTTCCTTGCAGTGTAATTCAGCTAACAGCTAGGAGTAAAGAACAAAGCCTCTGATGTATCTGATTACCAGATAGCAATCTATCTATGCCCCCAATAGGCAGGGAGGCAAGTAGGAAGAGAACTTTAACTATAGGCCTTTAACTATAGACCTTTAAGTATAAAGAGACCTTTAACTATAGGGCCTTCAGTGTGCTGCTCTGGACCAAACCTCACTTTAGATTATCAGGGAAGAGCACCCAGAGACTATAATTAAATTAACAGAATCCTTTCTTTGCTGCCCTGCCTCCAGGGTAAACTGTATTAAATCAAGTCATGTTCTTTCCAGACCAAGATTCACAGCAATCATTTCTGGGTGAAGAAAAATTGGCTCAAGTTAAAGTTATCTCAATGGGATTTTAAAGGGCTCCTTCCAGGTATTCCCTGCTGTATTAATCACAGTCTAATAAAAATCCCAGAGCCCACCTAGATTAGGAAATTTAATTTCCTTAACACATGAAGCCCTATCCCATCAGGAAATTTTCTGGTGCATTTAGCAGCCATTAATGAAGAATGTATAAACTTACTATTCAACAAACATATTTTGAATGCTACCAATGTGCTGGCTGAAGTTGTATCCTTTGATTGGAAAAATTTGCTTGATTTTGTGGCTGCAGAGATGATCATGATGCTCATAGACTGGTAGAGGAAACAGAAATATTCAGTTAATTTAACAGAACAATGTATTAAATGCAACAGATGTTTTCAGTACTATGTGCAGAGAAGTACCTAATAGCTAGGGAAAGACTATATAGAGGGAAAAATGACTGTTTTAGGTCTTAAAGGATGACAGCTAAGCAATAATGCAGGAAAGGACTTATAAGCAGAAGGACAGTGTGAGCAGAGTGACAGAGGACTCGGAAGAGGTACCTGGATAGCTGGAGTTGAAAAGCAAAGCAAGAAGTGACTTAAAACTAGGTAGGAGGGGTTGGCAACAGCCAGATCAGGGGTGGGGAGAATCAAACTAAAAGATAACCAAAAAGATAGGAGCCATTGAAGAATTTTAAGCAGTGAAATGACTTGGTCATATTTATATATTTAAGTTTTACATTGACTAGCAGTCACAGCATAAATTTGAGAAGGACAGGATGGGAGAGGGTGTCAGTTTGAAGAATATAGCAATAGACTAGTAAAGAGGTGGCTTGGATCAAAAATAGAACAGTGGAGGTGGGGATAGAGAGAAGGGAATGGACTGAATAAATACAGGGGTGGGCAAAAGTAGGTTAATAATAATAAATAATACAATAAATAAAACAAGAATAAACTCTGTCTTGCATACTCACAACTGTAAACCTACTTTTTCTCATTCCTGTATTTGGGAGAACTTGGTTATTGATTAGAAATGAGAGGTTAGGAAAACAGTAATATCAAGAATAATTCCCAGGATACTAGCTTGGGTGAATGGATAAATTATTTCTTCTGCATCTAAAATAAAATATAGAAGGAGCAGATTGGGAGAGGGAGGTACTCTGAGATATTAGTTCTGTTTTGGACATTATAAATATGAGATACCTGTGGAATAGCTGAGAAGGGATTTCTATCTGCATTCACATATAGGAATGTGAAGTTTAGTATGTGTTGAAGATACGGATTTGAGAGTCACTACTGAAACAGGAACATGAATGTAACAGGGAGAGTGTGAGATGCCCATGAAGAAAGCCCACAGAAGAGAAAGAGAAAACAAGTAAATTATGAGAAGAGCTAAAAGAATGTCAAGGTAGCTTAGCTAAAAAAAAGAATTTCATTTAGGAAGAAGTGGAAAATTGTGTGAAGTGCAAAAATTATGTTGTTCCAGTAAGAACTGAGAAGAAAAATCTGGTGATTTTGTCCATTTGGATATCCTTCATGGCCTTATTAAGATCTGTGAAAGAACTGGACTTAGAATGCAGAGACCTGACATATAGAGCATTAACTTTTACAAAAGTCGATGTTCCTTCTATCCCACCTCACAGCCCACCTTTGTGTATATCTTATTCAGATGGGTCCACAATGAATGATAATGGTTCTCCAATATACCACTATTTGCATAATTTTCTGATGTAATCGCGAACACTAATGATCACCTCTACTTTTATTATTTTACCCCTTATAGAATTATGGCACCTTTTAAAGTAGGCTGTCTTTGAAATCCTCCCCTTCTCATCAGATTGTGGAACAGCTTTGCCATGGCACTCTGGTAATCTTACACATCTCTATATAGGCCAGGTAGGCAAGGCTCAACTGCAGTCTGACACATCTTGACAAAAATACCCTGTGGTCTTTTCTGGAACATGGCAAGACAGTCTGGTGAGGAGCTATCCCAAGTCCATTTCTCATCTGCCATCCCAATTCTAGTGAGGCATGAGACTTTCCCCCTCACTCCAGCTTGAAATAACAGCTTCAGTCTATAGAACTGTTCAGCTGTAGTTTACATTTGACTCCTCAACGACAGTGATATACCACTTATATCATTTATCATCTGGCCCCTTCAGTTCTATATCATCCTATGGGGCTAGAAAGGTGAGAGTTGACACAATCTTTTTCTTGCATTTTTGTTTTTTTACAAATAATAGACTTTCTAAATCCATTTGGGGTTGTTTTTGCCTTATTGGTTGAATCTATGGAAGTGTAATAAGCCAAGCTAGCAGCTGCCACCATGCTGCTGCTTCAGTACTGCTTGACTACTTGGCACAGATCTGACCTAGGAAGTCTATAAATACTCTCAAAAGGAGTGAACTCTGCTAAACCTCTGCCTGGATAAACTGGGCCAGTCCAATGCTGCCTAATAAATCAGCAATAGCAGCAGTAGAAAATTTATTTCAAATTTGAGAAGACTCTGTTCATGCTAATAATCATTGGGGGTCCTTAGATAACCCCATAATTAAAAAAAGAAGCCTGTGTTAATATTGCAAATTAAAAACAAAAGCTTGAGCTAAACTCTGTCTTCTAAGCTTTAATATTATTTATTTACAAAGCACCTAGATTTGAGGGTATTCCCTTATTAAAGATGTTAGGTTCACTTTCATCTGAACACCTAGCAGTCCTTACTTGGTAGTGGCAAATATGAATTGAAAAACTTGCTGCTACATCAGTTCAGAGGTCCTGTTTATACATTAATTGGTATATCTCTATAGATCAAAAAGTATAAATGTGAGAACACTTAATGTAGGAGACTAATTGTTTAATCCTTGACTAATAATTGACTACAGAGGAATAAAGATGGGGAATGGGATAATAATATCACTTTCTTTCTCCATATATTTTGTCATTTTTTTCAAATGGGTCTTATTTACTTCCAGGAAGATTGGCAAATTGAGGATGCTCATACCCAGTGGAACAAATCAGATATTCCCACTGACCAGGAATTGAATCCAGAAATAGAGAGAGGCATGTAAGTTTGCCACTGCTTCTTGACATTTTCTTGATTTTAAAAAGAAACTTAGTTATTTTGGTGATCTAAGTAAAAAATATTTTGTTTAGTTTCTCTTATGAACTATTTCAAATATTTTGTAGCCCAATGCAAGCTATCATTTATCGATTTTTTAACATGAGCATCTGTTTTGTATAGGTCCTATGCTGCACATGTAAAACATGGTTGTTATCCTGAACTCCTGTACACACAAAAAGGAATACAAGTAGATATTTTTGACATAATGTAGCAAGTGAAATGGCAGAGACATACAAAAATATTTTGGGTATT
>PVKM010018457.1:0-25037 GCA_004027735.1 Carollia perspicillata | reverse complement strand
GTCTGCCTGCCTGCCCGCGTCGATGCCCTGGCCTGTCTCTGGGGTTTTAACCTGATTTGGGTCCACGTCACTGTGTGCCCAGGTTTGCCTCCTGTATCTGTGGGACTGTGTGTCTGTGTCCGCCTCACGTGAGTCTGTACCTGCATGTGCGTACTCTTCTCTCCAGGTGTCTTTGTTCCCCCGGGTCTGACACTGCGGGTCCAGGTGTGTCTGTGTCCTGATCTGATTGCGTGCTCCTGTCCTGGCCGTCCCAGCCCTGTGCTCAGGCCGGTCCCCCAGGGGGAGCCCTTGCCCTTCTACTGCTCCCTCCTTGGTGCTCCTTGGTACTCCTGTCCCAGCCGGCCAGCCCAGCCCAGAGCCTGGGCCCGGACTTAGCGGCCCCACGAGGTCCCCGCCTTTCTTTTCAGTCCCGCCCCCGGCCCGCCCCAAAGCGGGTTATAAATTCCCAGCGCTCAGCCTCCAGCACAGTACCGGCTGCTAGTGGTCCGCATTTGGAGGGTCCTGCCACCAGTACAAGGCGCCACTGCCGCCACCACCTGACCATGGCTGAGGGTGAGTAGTAGGGTCAGTGCTGCTGTGCGCAGGGGCCCCCCCGTGCCTGGCTGTCCCTCCCTGGTCTTGGTGGTCTGCCAGTGCGGTTGGGGTCAGGACAGGCTGGGGTTTATCCTGGAGAGCAACATGAGGGCTGTGCTGGGCGAGAGGTGCCTGCTCCCTGTCCTGCCTGGGCTTGGGGCCTCAGTTTCCCCAGGGCAGGATCATCCACCCCTGCCTCCCTGGATCAACGAGGCAATGGGACGGGAAGGTAAGCTGTAAACTGGGAGGTACTGTGCTCGCGGGCCATCGTTCCTGCCCTCAGTCAGTCAGGGCTGCGTCCCTGCTGTGTGCCAAGTGACACGACGCAATGCAGGGGTCGCTGGCCTGGCCTCACAACACGCAGCTTCGGCTAGTCCCTGACAGCTGAAAGGAGGCACGCATGCCAGCCCTGGCTGGCTCTTTGGTCCCAGGGGCCAGAGAGGAAGTTCCAGCATCCCACAGAGGAGCGGGCTGAGAGCAAGGTGCGGTCTCCCAGGTCCCTTCTGGCTCTCGAGTTCTAGTCCTTGGCTCCTTACAGAGTCTCAGTTTCGGCTTCTATAAACCAACCATGGATGATAATGCTGACTCTTGGTACACCTGGAGGGCCAGGAGGAGTGGGAGAGGGGCTGTATTGTTTTTCTACCTGCCGGCCACACACACGCAGGCAGTGCCACCATCCCCGGAGAGGGAATTTCTGCAATGAGGGATGTCCCAGAAGTACTGCCGCAGGGCCCAGCGTCCCAGATGGCTCTTGGGTCAAGGTCTTTTGCAAATGACCTGTGCACCTGGAAGGAGCCGTGGGGAGAGGGAATGAGGTGAGGGATATGGGGCAGTTGGAGCAGGGATGAGTGGGAGGAGCCATGAGCCTGCCGGACCTGCTGTGTGACCTCAGGCCACCCTCGTCCCTCTCTGGGACCCAGCTCCCAACGTGTGGGATCAGAATCCAACTCAGGCCTGGCTGTGACCAAGGTGGCCACTTGTCCCCAGTGTGCCTTCTCATCCCTGTCCCCAAGAGTGGGGCTCAGTGGGACTGAGAGACCTTGGAGATGCCAGGTATGATGAGCCTTCTGCCTGATTGCCAGAGGGGCCACTTCCTACAGGAGTCCCCCCTACTGGAAGACCGTGGGTCCTTCCTCAAGGCAGAAGTCCTAGGACGTCAGACCCTTGTGTTTCTGTACCTTTGGAGCTGGGCTCGGCTTTTGGAAATCCTCCTTCAGACAAGAGCCCGAGAGCAGGGACTGACCACCTCTCCGAGGTCTCCCAGGGGACAGCAGCACTCTCTTTCCTGCATGGGCAGGCCACCAGAAGTCCCTTCTTCCTATGGAGGCCTCTCCTGCTGTGATTGCAGAGGGTCGGCTTCCCGACGTCCCCTCTCTGGCTGGAGAATAGCACAGGACAGGGCGGGGGAGGGGAGGAAGGAGGGCTGTGTGTATGTGGAGAACAAACCCTGCGCTGTGAGTAAGGTGGTTACTCCAGAAACCGCAGCCCTGGGTTCAGACTCCAAAGCTGCCCTTTGCCGTGGAACCTGGGGCCACGTAAAGTCTATTTTGTACCTCGCTTGCGGGATATTCTATGGCAAGAGGCAGGAGGCCTGAACTGATGTCCCAGTGGAAGGATTCACTTGCAGGGTGACTTCGGGCAAACCCCTGCCCTTGGGCCTCAGTTGGACCACATACTCCCCAAGGGCCCCACCACGCTGAGAATATGCCTTGCCCACTTCCCCCAGCCTATGGGCTTCCCAATCTTGACCTTGAGTTCGCCAAGGTTAGTGAGGTTTGTGCTTCCCTCAGACCCCACCAACCCCCTTCCCCCTACCCCTGCCCTGGTCTTCAGCTCCCTCTGGCACTATAAATAGAACCTTTCCAGAGCAAGGTCCTGCCCAGGGGAGGCCAGAGGGAAGGCTGTCCTAACACCTCCTGCTGGAGCTCCCAGCAGCCTCTTGAGGCTTCAGTGAAGGAAGCAGGGAGAGAGGCAGCCGTCCGGGGCCGCACAGCGGCACAGCAGGACTGAAGCCTAGGTCCAGGAGACTCCCGGATCCCTGTCCCTTAAAAGACCTTTTATTATGGCCTTGACCCAGTGGCTCAGTTGGCTGGAGCGTCGTCTGTGCACTAGGCGGTGAAGGGTTTGATTCCCGGGCGGTGAAGACACATGCCTGGGTTGTGGGTTTGATTCCCCACTTGGGGTGCTTTCGGGAGGCGACCGATTGATGCTTCTCTCTCCCTTCCCCTCTCTGAAACATATCCTCAGGTGAGGATTTAAAAGAAACACCTTTTATCATAGAGAATATTGAACATACATAGAAGTAGAGAGAATGGTATAATAAACCCGTATGTTCTCAGACACCATCACCTATGGTTACCCCAGCCTCCTCCTATAGCCCCCCCTGACCCCCCACCTCGTTATTCAGAGGCATCATTTCATCTGAAAATATTTCAGTATATCTTTCTAAAGGATAAGGACTCTTTTAGACATAAACAAATTGACAAAAGTTCCTTAATAGCATCATTAATCCATCAGTATTCAAATTTCCAGTTGCCTCCTATGTGTAATAAATGGTTTTAAATAGTTTTTTGTTATCTAAATAAGACTCGCATAGCACAAAGCCTTGGAATGTTTCTTAAGTGCCTCTTAATACATAGGTTCTCCCTTCAACTTTTCCCCCCATTTTTTCCTTGTAATTTAGTTGTTAAAGAAACCAAACATGGTGCCTTCAGTTTCCCTGCGTATGAATTTTGTTGATTGTGTCCTGGTTCTTTGTTTAAAATGTTCCCCAGTCCTCTGTATTTCTCGTAAATTGGACATTGAACCTCAAAGGCAAAGCCTACATAATTAACCTATACCAAATACCGCCCTTGCTTTACCAAAAGGCCCCCCACCCCCGCAGTGAAAGAATAACTCGAGTTTACTAATCAGTTATTATGCGCCAGGCACTGTGCGAACAAGTTGCACGGTGGGGGGCTCACAGCTGGCTGAGGGGTGCCACCCAGGCTCATGGCCCTCACTGTCTCCGCAGATCTGGTTGTGGAGAGATGCGACCTGGAGCTGGAGGCCAACGGCCGTGACCACCACACGGCAGACCTGTGCGGGAAGGGGCTGGTGGTGCGGCGGGGCCAGCCCTTCCGGATCACACTGTACTTTGAGGGCAGAAACTACGAGGCCAGTGTGGACAGACTCACCTTCAGTGCCGTGACTGGTAAGTGCCTCCACCCTGAACTCGCCCTGTTCTGTGACGTCCTTGTCCCCTGACAGACCACGGAACGGGTGATGCCATCCCTCTTTGCCCCCTGGAAAATTCCCAGCCGTCACTAGCCCCATCCTACAGATGAGGGACCTGAGGCCCGGAAAGTTGAGAGATGTCAGTCACCCCAGGCCACCCAGCTTTGTAATCAAGTCTGTGCTCCTGCCTACCTGGGTTCCTGAAAACCTGTTACCACCGGGGCTGGGTTTGAGGTCATGTTTGCTTTTTCCCACATTAAAACAATTTTCTCCGAATCCACGCAACCTGACCGGGCCTCTAGGACCAGGCCCAGGTCCCATCTAGGTGGTGGAGAGAATCCAGCTGGCTCCTGCCCATGCAAGGCTGCCTCAGGCTCGGGGCTGCACAGACAGACCTGGGTTCTGGTGCAGACTGGGCTGCCTGCCTGCTGTGTGATGTGGAGCAAGCTGCTCAGCCTCTCTGAGCCTGAGTTTGATCATGTGGAAAGCAGTCCTGGTGGAGGGTTGTTAAGTGAGAAGGGCCTGCTTTGGGGGGTGCCCTGTAGATATTAGTGGTCGTTGCTGGTCTTGCTCCAGGGGCTCCAGAGATGGGCAAAGAGACATTGCAACCCCAGTCACCCCATCCCCAGACACCCAGGGCCCAGTTCTGGGAAACTGGCTTCAAATGCCGAACCAGTTGCTTTGGTTTCTGGTGGAAACCACTCCCTCGAGGTCAGCGAGGGGCCACGTGGCTGGGACTCTGGCCCAAGGGTGGGAAAGGCCAGCGCTTCCTGAGGTCTCTGAGGGCAGACGGAGCAGCAAGCAGGAACTACACCCACCTGGCTGAGGCCTGAATTTACCTGGGAACCCGTTTGATAGCGCTTATCACAGTGCCTGCAGACTGGCCTCGGATATCCCCTCCAGGCCTGGCCTCCCTTCCCCACCTCTTCTGGCAGGGACACGCCCACTACCCAAGGGCACACACCCAGCACCCATGGGGCCCTTTGTAACAGAGGGGCCTCCAGCTAGTCTCCGATCTTTCTGGCCTCAGTGTCCCATCTGTGAAGTGCCAGGTGGGAGCATCTGACCTCGGTGCTCTGAGAAGAGCTAAGCTCAGGATGACGAAGGTCACATCTACAGAGCACCTGCTGCAAGCTCGTCTGAACCCCGCCCCATCCTGGAAGGAGAAGGAACCCCCATTTTACAGAAGGGAACACTGAGGCTCAGAAAGGTCAAGTTACTTGCCCTGGCCACACAGTGAGGAGGGGAATGGCAAAATTCAAAACCCCAGACCGAGAGTCAGTGTTTTTCATCGCTGTGACCCTATAGTAGGTACCTTCACGTGCCTACCAGGCTTCAGTTTGTTCCTCTGTGAAATGGGATGGTAGAGGAGCTACGGCCTTGAGTAGCCTGTGATTTTTTGCTTCCCTTTTCCTTCTTTCACGTTCTAGGTGTCCCCTCTTTCTCCTCCTCAATGATCTAGGCAGCCTGGTGTCAAGTAATTTGGGTTCAAGTTCAGGGTGATGGAAGCTACTGGCCTTCCCATCCCAGCAACTAATCTCTGTTCTCCAGTCTTCACTCAGTTATCTCAAACTGTAGCCAACCTGCCCCGGTCCCTTCCACAGCCCCTGTGGCAGCTGGAGGGCACAGTATCTCTGGATGCACACAGCTTCTCTGTCTGGGCAACTGAGGCCCTTCCCGGGGCTGGGAGGCCTGAAGCGCAGTGGGAGGAGGCCAGACCTCTCTCATTCAGGCCTGGCTTCTGTCACAGTCCAGCCTTGGGCCTGGCCTGGGCACCTTAAAATGTTGGCATGTTCTGTGATCATGCTGCCCTACCTCTTCAGGGAAACCGAAACCCAGAGAGGGGAGAGAGCCAGCCAAGGTCACTTAGCAAATGAAGTGTGTGGCCTGACCCCACATGTACCCGGGGACCATGTGCCCCACCCTGACAGTCCGAGACCTGACAGGCTCTGTTACAGGGTACAGAACACAGCAGACAGACACCACCCTTGTTACGGGATTAAACAGGGAGGGCGGGGCTCTGGGATGAGCGGGATGGGAGTGAGGTCAGCCTGAAGGAGTGACAAGAGCCCTTATGAGGCTAAGAAGGCTTTGCTCTGGAAGGTTCCCCTCATCCACCACATCTGGCCTCCCGCCACCATGGTCTGGGATAGTGACCAAGACCCCTCTCAGGTCCTCAGAGTCATTTAGGCCCAGAGGGGTCCCTGTGGTGTCTCTGGCCCCACAAAGAGTACTGTGTGGAACCACAGCCCAGGGACTTTGAGAGCCAGCTTACGTGAGCAGCGGTGAGGCCAGGGGACAGCCTACTGTCCAGACCCCTTGGAAGAAAGGGGCGTGTGTGTGTGTGTACCAACTGTCCTGAGACTAGAGAAAGGGACGTGTGTGCGCTGACCTTTCCCTGGGGGTGGTAAGTCAACAGAGACAGTGGCTGCAGGACCTGGCCCAGGCTGTCACCATGGTGGCCAGATCACTGATCTTGCAAACAGGGGCATTTCCGAGAAAGAAAGGGATGCGATTAATAATTATTCTAGTGCCCTGGCCAGTGTGGCTCAGTTGGTTGGAGCATCGTCCCGTAAACTGAAAGGCTGTGGGTTCTATTCCCATCCAGGGCACACACCTAGGCTGGGGGCTCTGTCCCCAGTTGCAGCGAGTATGGGAGGGAGCCAATCGGTGTTTCTTTCTCGCATAGATGTTTCTCGCCCTCTGTCTCTCTATTCTCCTTTCTTTCTCTCTCTGAAATCAATAAGCATGTCCTTGAGTGAGGATAAAAAATGACGATAATAATTATACTAGAACCGCAGGCATAAAGTAGGACTCTCCCTGGCAAACTGGGACATAGCGTCACCCCAACTTTACCCCTCTTGGCCTCAGTTTCCATTCCACTCCAGTTCTCAAAATGTTATTGGGCCTGAGAATGCTGGGTTTTTAAAAGATTTTATTTATTTATCTTTAGAGGGGAAGGGAAGGAGAGAAATATCAATGTGTGGTTGCCTCTCGTGTGTCCTCTGCCAGGAACTGGCCTGCAACCCAGGCACGTGCCCTGACTGGGAATCGAACTGTGATCCTTTGGTTTGCAGGCCCGCGCTCCATCCACTGAGCTACTACACCAGCCAGGGCAGAATGCTGATTTTTAATGGTCCTTTTTGGTGACACCAAGGATAGCCCACATTACTACTTCATAGTCTCCGTTTTAAATGCCTTCTATGAACTCTCACTGAATCCTCTAAATAGTATTAGGAGGTGGTGGCAACAATATGCAATAGCTTTTATTTACTGAGCACTTATTGTGTGCCAGGCACATTGTGATGGGGTCGACATGCCTCCCCTACAAGCTTCACACTGACCTCGTGATGAAGTACTGCAGTTGGCCCGTTTTACAGATGAGGAAGCTGAGGCACAGAGAAGCTAAGCTGTCCAAGGTCACAGAGCCAGTTGCAGACCTGGAATCTGATCCTCCCAAGCATGTGATCTAAATCTGTTTTGTCTGATGAGAAAATCGCAGACCAGAGAAGCCTAGTGACTTAGCGCAGGTCCCACGGTGCTCAGGGCCCGAGTTGGGGGACCAGACCTAGAGTGGCTCTCGGGCCCCAGTGCTGCCAAACTCCTCCTTCCAGTGCCCACTCTGGAAGGCAGAGAATGGTTAAAGGCTTACAGCGGGCTCCTGGCCCCCAGACAGAGCCCCAGAGGCCTGCGTCCTGTCAGTCAGTTCACAATTCTATTTGGGCCCAGGGGATGGATGGGGGCTGGGCGCCAGGGGCTGGGAGGGAGCCCCTCAGTGAGCAGGTCCCTGAACTGTCGGCAACAGTGGGCAGAGCAGGAGGGAAGGAGGTGGAAGGTTAAAAATAACCCTTCCTGGGCAGCTGCCCAGTTGAGCGGAGGAGTTTCTGTTTCTCCTTTCTGCCACCCGAGTCTAGAAAGGGCCACCAGCCCGCCCTCACGCTCCCTGTGACTCAGACCTGCCTGCATGGGCCAGGCGCTCCCCTCCACCTGAAAAAGCAGCTCCATCTACGTCCCTGAGCCTTACAACCCTAGTAGGGGCTCCCCCTACTAGGGAGCAGCCTCTGGGAACGAGAGGTGCCCTCGGGACAGCCCAGAGCCTAGGAACCTGGGCTCAGACGCTAACTTGGCCGCAGACCCCAGGGATGGCCTTGGAAGTCCCCTTCTCTCTCAGCTCGTTTTCCCACCAAAAGGGGAAGCAGGGAGCGCCCAGGCATTTCATAAAGGAGGAAGTCTAGAGGGAGGTGAGACATGGCCATGACCCCTCCTCTGAGCTGCCTGTGGAGATCCTGAGGCCAAGAGCTGGAGGGGGTGCTGGGGAGACAGACACTTAGAGGCAGTACGGGCCCCACAGCAAGGGGGCTTTCAGACAGGCTCTGCGGGACACCAGAGGTCCCGTCCTGTTCAGAGCCTGGGCTTCTGGGTTTCTTTTCTTTAAAAAAGACCCTCACCTAAGGATATGTTTATTGACTTTAGAGAGAGAGAGGAAAGGGAGAGAGAGAGAGAGAAACATCCACGTGAGAGAGAAATGGCGGTCGGTTTCCTCCCGAATGAGACCTGACCAGGGACTGAACCTGTAACCTTTGGTGTATGCGGTGACGCTCCAACCAATTGAGTCACCCAGCCTGGGTGAGCCTGGGTTTCTTTTTCTGAAAGGGAGGAAAGGCACTAACAGGTAGAGGAAATAGGCAAGAAGGGAGGGCCCTTGGGGAACATCTACCTGATTTCTGTCCCTGCTCCAGATGGGCAGACTGAGCAGAGGATGGGCTTGTCTAAAGTCATGCCAGCCCAGAGCACTGCGACTGAGACCTGTCCCAGGCTGCACTGTCCCCTCTCCCGGGAGGAATCTGTCTGGTCGAGAACCTGCGGTGTGCCTGCAGCTTTTCACGCATTCGCACAAAACTACCATGCGAGCCTGGGCTTTGACCCCACTTTACAGATGGGCAAACCGAGGCTCAGGGAGTGAAATCTCTTGCCTAAGTTCTATCAATGGTTAGTGGTCTTGAATCCAGGCCCAAGGACCCTTAACATGTGCCCAGCTCCTGCCAATCCTGACTCCCGCCCTCCCTGCCCACCCCTGGCTCATGGTCCCTGCTTTCTCCTTCTGCAGGTCCAGCCCCCAGCAAGGACAGCGGGACCAAGGCCCACTTCCCATTGTCCAATAGTGTGGAGGATGGTGCCTGGACAGCCTCGGTGGTAGACCAGCAGGACAGAGCCCTCTCGTTGCAGCTCATCACCCCGGCCAATGCCCCCATCGGCCTGTACCGCCTCAGCCTGGAGGCCTCCATGGGCGACCAGGGCTCCAGCTTCGTGCTGGGCCACTTCATCCTGCTCTTCAACACCTGGTGCCCAGGTAAGCCACACTCCATCCATGGGCAGGGGGAGATGGGCAGGGCTAGACCCACTCATGGGGGCCACTGAGGATGGGGGAATGGGACAGAAGAGACAGCAGCGTGGATTGAGTGAGGTCTACTTTGTACAACTCCGCGCTCAGCCTCCCGAAACCCTGTGCCGTGAGGACTCCTCTTACTCCCATTCTCAGAGGAGACAGGCTCGCAGAAGCAAAGTGACCTGCCCAAGGCCTGACAGCCACTAAGCAATCTAACTCCACATCTTGGCCCATCTATTCCCATAGCACTGTGACCTGGCCTGGTCCACAAGCCCCGTTCAGGCATGTGGTGTCCAGGGGATGCCCAGGGCCACGGCTCCCCACCCGGTTGTTTCATGGGGCTCTGTGTTAAATCTCACCAGACTGGCTTGGGAAGGGGGAACTGTGGGAGGTGGAGGTGTGGAGTGGCCAGGTTTTGTTATCTAAGTGTTTGCTCATACACACTCTCAATTATCCGCCTCGACCATCCTGAGGGCAGAGGGCAGCCTCCTGATGTCACAGGCAGGAAACTGAGGCCCAGAGAAGCTAAGGGGCTTTGGGCAGCTTCTTCAGTGAGAAAGGGGACCAATGCTGGACGAAACCAGAGTCAGAGGGGAGAGCGTGTGGAAGAACCAAGGCCACTTGAGCAGGCAGGAGGAGGCGGGCTGCTGCAATACTTCCAGGGCCTCAGTTTCCCCATTTGACTACGAGGCAGCCAGATCTTCATCCTTCTTGCTCCTACACAGCAAGGCAGAGAGAGACACCTTGTGGGCGGTCCTCCACCTAAGAATGGGGTGCCCCCACTTCAAGCCTGGGCCCGGGGTGGAGATTCTGACCTCCCCAGCATCAGACAGCGACAGCCAGCTTCTTCCAGGGCCGTTGCTTTATTTGTATTTTCTTCTCCATGTTGAGGACATTTTATAACATATTTGAGCAGAAAGATTTTTTTATTTTCCCTTTTGCATACTTTAGCTTTTGTTTCTCGTTATAACACGAACCAGAGAACACGTTGTCTTGGTAAAACCTTTGAGAGAAAGAGGAACGGCAAGCCCTTGATTCCTCTCCTTGGGCCCATGTGGAGTAGCCCTCGTGGCGGGCTCGTCTGCTCAGATCTGGGGGCAGGAGCCTGGAGGAACCCCTGCGTTCGGGAGCTCCTCTGTCTCTGCCGAGCATAAGCGATCCCACGTACACAGCAACCTCCTGGGTTGTTTTCTCTCCCCCGTATGTCTGGAGGACCTTTCCACACTCATCCGCGCACGTGGGCCCATTCCCTTGAAGCGCCCGGGGAGTGCTCCGTGTGCCTTGCTCATTCAGCTGGTCCCCCGCCCCAGCTGCTCATCACAGGGAGGGGGTCGCAACGTGTACCCTTGTTCACAAGGCCACATGGAATGGCTTCTCAGGACACAGTGGCCTCACTGGACCCCGCCGTATGCTTATCTTGGTTTTTGACAGTCCGCAGATCTTACGACCGTTTGGCAGTCCAGCCCGTGGAGCAGGAGCGTGCCTCCGCCCCCCCTCCCCCTCCCCCATAGCCCATCCTATACTGTGGGAGTTCAGATCCAGGGAACAGGAAGCAAGGTTCTGGGGCATGTCCTCTTTCCTTTTGAACTGTCCCCTCCTTGCCTGGTGGGTTGGCGTGGCGGTCAGCCAAACGGTACAGTGACTAAAGGCCCCTGTCTCCGGGAGGAAGTGGAAACGGTGGAGCTGGTGATTGGGAAGCAGGAGGCTGGGCTCTGTCGGGGTGGGTCGGTCGACAAGGGCACCGTTCTCCCCCTCGGGGGGAGGGCAGGCTCTGCCTGTGACAGGGGAGCCTCCTGTCCCTGAGCTCCAACATGGACAGGATCAAGCACCAGTTATATGTGAGGCTTCTGTCCCCAGTGCCTCTGACCTTCCCAGGTGGAGACCGGAGCAGGGGATTTCTCAGCATGCTGACACACTCACTCCGATGGGAAAATACTGTGCGTTTTTCTTTCTCTTTCCTTCTTTCTCCCACACTGCCAGTTGGTTTATAACCACAAAATTCACTTACTACAAGGCTAATTTTTATTGCATAATTTCTGTAGCGAAAGAGCAGGACACATAAGACACAGCCATTTTCGCATCTGCCTTCCTCCATGCAATAAGGACGGGGGTGCTGGTCACTGCAGATGGGCAGATGGAGCCCAGGGGTTGGGGCTGGGGCCTGAGCAGCTGCATTCTAGGCCGAGTGTCCCTAGGAAGGCTGGGTGTGCTTTTGCAGACTGACCCATAGGCACAAGGCCTGGGGCTGCCATGCTTTCAGGGGCACGTGAAAATATGTTCATTGCTTGTATCGACTGATTGATTTTATTTATTTTTTTAAAAGATTTTATGTATTTATTTTTAAAGAGAGGGGAAAGGAAGGAGAAAGAGAGGGAGAGAAACATCGATGTGAGAAAGAAACATCAATCAGTAGTCTCTCATGCGTGCCCTGACTAGGGACCGAACCCTCATCCCAGGCGTGTGCCCTGACTCGGAGTGAACCTTTCAGCTTGTGGGACAATGTCCATCCAATGGAGCCACACCAGTCAGGACAGCTGATTGCTTTTAAAATTAAAAGAAAACAACAAACGTTTAGACCAGAGAATATGTTTTAATATATAATATTATCTTCATCATTATACCAATGCAATCATAAAATACACCTTTCATATTATTTTTATAAAAGCAGAAGTGCCCAGGACCCACCGAAAGGCATAACGTGGCTCTGCATTTCCTCTCCCAGCCTCAGTTTCTTCAGCTGTGGAGTGGAGATGGCAGAGGCCAGCCTGACATTGGACTTCCCGCCACCTGGCCCCCGCTGCCTCAGCCCCCTTTTCTGTCCTCACTAGTCACAGTCAACTAAGTGCCCTGCATTTTCCAACAGCTGCAACTTGGCTGTCTCTGGTCGTCTGCTTAGAATGTCATCAAGGCACGAGATGCCACCCGTTCTGGGTGGTTGTCCCTGACCCCCCAGCTGGACAGGACCCCATGTCCCAGAGCTGCAGGGGCCCTTTCCTTGGCTCTCTCTCCACCCTGAAAGGTGCTCCTTCCTCGCACTGGCTCGGGCCTTTAGCTTACAGAGCAGCTTCTAGATCTGTGATCACGTTTCACTCACAGGGAACACAGACGGTGGGGCAGAGATGGAGAAGTGCCCTGCCCAGGATCTCCCACCGCAAGTGAGGATCACAGCCGGGGGCTCCTGATTCCAGTCTGGTGCTCCTCTGTCTCATTCTGGCAACAGCTTTCCCATTGGTACAATAATCTTGAGGCTCAGTTTTCCCATCTGTAAAATGGGGCTTTCATGGATCCCAACCACACAGGGCTTTTGTGGCAAATGAGCAAGTTAATATATGCCACACATCTATCACAAATCCTGGCACTGTAACCAAAACATGTTGGCTAAAGGCCGCAGCCAGCCATTGTTGTCAATGACATAAGGTATTACCAGTTAGTCATTGACACTATGTCATTAGTCACTAACTGGTAACACCTTATGTCACTGACACGGGCTTATTTATTAATGATTGGCCCCGGGCAGTTGGCACCCTGGCTGCCATGTCTGCAGGGACCCTGGGACTCACCAGACCCAAAGCTGAGGCCCTTTCCTTCCTCCCCACAGCGGACGCTGTGTACCTGGACTCAGAGGAGGAGCGGCAGGAGTACGTCCTCTCCCAGCATGGCTTCATCTACCAGGGCTCGGCCAAGTACATCAACAGCGTACCCTGGAACTTTGGGCAGGTAGGGCCCCTCCCTGCCCCTCCCAACCATCTCAGACCCACCGTGTGCCGGGACCTGGGTCCAAAGCAGTCCAGCTGCAAAGGTGTGATTGCATCTCAGAGTCACCCACCCCATGCTGTTGGGATTCAAACGCCCCGAAATGGCAGGAGGCTCCGAGAGAGCCTAGCCTGGCCTGAGGTCACACAGCAAAGGTTCGCCTTACCTACCATGGAAGCAACAGCCCTGGGTATTCAAGGTGAGAAAGAATTAGGAGAGCCTTCAGGAGTTGTGGGCAGGCAGTCACTCTGGGAGGGAAAAGGGGGCATTCAAGCCCATATATCAAACTAATAGGCAGCACTTGCTGAGTGTTTACTATGTGCAGGCTTGTGCTGAGAGGGGGCTTTAAACATTGTAGAGATCAGTGGTCTCAAACTTGAATATACGTCAGAATCACGGGAAAGGTGTGTAAAATACAGATCACTGGGCCCATCCCTAGTTTCTGATCCGGTAGATCTGGGTGTGGGCTGAGAATCTGTAGTTTTAACAAGTTCCCAGGTGATGCTGATGCTTCTGATCCAGTGTCCATACTTTGGGAACCTCTGGTCTAGATGTATCAGCCAGCTACTGCTGAATAACAAACAATCCCAAACCTTGGAGGCTTAAAACAACAATCCTTTATTATTTCTCAGGAATCTCTGGGGTCAGCCAGGGCATGGCTCTCTCGGCCAGACTGTGCGACCTCAGCTGGGTGGCTGTTCTCTGTCCCATGTTGTTCCTCATCCTCCTGCAGGCTGGCCTGGGCTGGTTGTTCTCTACCATCCAGCCTCCCATAAATAAGTCCTTAAGACACTGCTGAGAAAAGTCATGAAGCAAGAACCATCTCACTCCCGCCCCCTCAACCTCCTGATGTGAAAGAAGAAAATAACTGCTCACAGGGGTCAGGCAGTTCCTGAAACAGGCACCGTCTAAGCTGGGTGCATGGCCTCCCAGGCAAAGGGAACTGCATGGGCCAAAGCTTGGAGAGGGGGACATGCACGCCTAATTGTAGTTTAGGGAGCACCATGTCTGTGAAGGAGCCCCAGGAGATGAAATGGGAGAAGTCGGCAGTGTTCAGATTGTAAACTGGCCTTAATGCCAGGCTGATGGCAATAGGGAGTCACAGGAGGGTTCAAGCCATGGAGGGAGACCTGCAATGGGGTCTGGTTTGGGACAAGACACAGAGATGGGGAGCCGGGGGCAGCTGGAAGAGCCTTTGAACATGACAGATGAAGGTGACAAGGACAGGGTCCTACTTTTGATAAAGGTAACTATTGAGTTGTGGGGAT
The DNA here is from genome assembly GCA_004027735.1 of Carollia perspicillata. NCBI lineage: Eukaryota > Metazoa > Chordata > Mammalia > Chiroptera > Phyllostomidae > Carollia > Carollia perspicillata. The sequence continues at coordinate 10,841 of PVKM010018457.1, read as the reverse complement.
GGAAAGTCGGGAGCCACACAGAGAGTGGCAGGAAGAGCATTCCAAGCAAAGGCTACAATAGCAAGTGCAAAGGCCCTGGGGCAGAGTGAGGGTGGGGGAGAGTGGTGCGAGATGCAGCCAGAGAGGGGGCATCCCCAGGCACAGACCATGGAGCGCCTCACAGGCCACAGGGGAGTCTGGATTTACTCTGAGTGTGGAGGAAACAGGCGAGTGATGAGATTAGATTTCTCTGTGATCCACGTGGGTTCCAACCAGAGCAGTGTGTGGGGCTGGGGTGGGGGAGGAGGTGACATTCCTACACTCTGCAGGGTAAGTCAGGCTTTAGGGGAAATGGGGGATTTGGCTGAGCAGAAGGGGGAAAGGGGAACTGGCAGGGCCCGAGGTGACTCTGAGGGCAGGGAAGCCCCTGGGACACTGCGCTCCCTGGGATACTGTGCTCCCCACTCTGTGGTCTCCAAATTTCTAGGACCGCCCAGCCAGGCCCTGGATGCAGACACACCCCCTCTTCCTTTCTCACACACTAGGTGTTTGTCCCACTCCCACCCCCTCCTGAGCCAGGAGAAGCTGTCATCAAAGAGATGGGGCCGACCCAGCCTGAACCTCCCAGTCCATGTGGGACGGAGGAGAGAGGCCCTATAGCTGTTGGGCTTCATGGCAGGCTTCCTGGAGGAGGTGATGTCTCATTCCCCTCATCCTCCTCTTGTTTCCTCTGAACGCAGTTTGAAGGTGATATCCTGGACATCTGCCTGATGCTCCTGGATGCCAACCCCAAGTTCCAAAAGGACAGCAGCCGTGATTGCTGCCGCCGCGGCAACCCCGTCTACGTGTGCCGGGTGGTGAGCGCCATGGTGAGTGGCAAGGCCCAGCCCAGGGACCCACGAGAGGGAATGGTTGGGGTATTCAGGGGATGGTTAAGTCTCAGCTAAGTGAGCTTGTATTTAGAAAGACAAGATTTACCCAAAGGAGGATAATGCCATGCGATTCCTCAAAGGCATTCATTCGTTTGCTCATTCATTCGGCAGATATTTATCAAGGACCACTCTGTCCTGTGCACTGGGGACACAGCCGGGTGTAAGACGTGTGTGGCGTCTAACTTCCTGGAGCTCATGTTCTAGTGGGAGGGTGGGCGGAGACAGACATGAACCGAAATGTCGTGTGAACCAGTGCGGAGTCATAAATAATGACGCAGGCACAGAAGGAGCCCAGATGTGTGAGTGTCTGACCGCAGGGCCCAACCACAGAGAAGGCTGGGGGACCTCCCTAAGCTGCTCTAACAACTGGGGGGAGAAGAGCATTCCAGGCAGAGCGTGCAGGGAGCAGCCTGTGCAAAGGCCCTGAGGAGGGAGCCACTTTGGCAGGTCCGAGGAGCAGCAGGGAGGCCAGCGCGGTGGCGCACAGTGAGCAAGAGGGAGCAGGATGCGCGTGGGGCTGCAGGAGTGGGCAGGGGCCGGACCACTTCGTGGGCCGTGGTCAGAAGCCTGGGTTCTGTTCTCGAGCGAGCAGGAACTGGGGGAATGACACAATCCAGGCAGGGGCCAGAACTGGTCTTTGGGTGACTCAGGTCACTCCAGGTCACAGACAAATCCTCATCTCCAGCATCACCTCTTCACCTCCTCCCTCCCTCTTCTGTTTCCTGGATCCGGGCTTCAGTCCCAACCATCTCCGACGTACCACAGTCTGCCACGCCCTGGTGCCCTGCACCTGCTGTTCCCCTACCCTGAAACTGCCTTCCCTGCCTTTTGCACCCCGCCACACTCACGCTCAGCCCGGCACAGCTGCCCCCCTCACCCTGACTGGGTCCCCCTGACGCCCTGCTGGTTGCAGGTCAACTGCAACGATGACCAGGGTGTGTTGGTGGGACGCTGGGACAGCAACTACGTGGATGGCATCAGCCCCATGTTCTGGATCGGCAGCGTGGACATCCTGCGGCGCTGGAAGAACTACGGGCTCCAGAAGGTCAAGTACGGCCAGTGCTGGGTCTTTGCTGCCGTGGCCTGCACAGGTAGGCTGCACACGGGGACGTGGGGAGGATCTGGAAACTGCCTAGGACCCCACAGTGGGGCACTGAGAGCCCTGGCGTGGGATGTGCTGGGGATGTCATTTGGGAGACAGCACGGGTTCGGGGCTGGGAATACGGACTTCGGGCGCCGGCGCACCTGAGTCAAAAGCCCCCACTTTTCCACTCACTTGCTCTGTGACCTTGAGCAAATGACTTCTCTCTGAACCTGTGTTTCCTCATCTGTAAGAGGAAAACAACAGGACCTGCCTCCCAGGGTGGGGGTGACATGAAGACACTCGGCACAGAACTTGGCCCAGTGAAGGTCTCACTAGCTGTGACTTATTCATAACTTGATAACAATAATAATACCTCCACCAACATTGAGGAGGAGAGCACACTTTTGAAAATGCAGAGGAGGAAAAGATAAAGCAATTTAAAACCAAACAATGAAAAAATAATTGCTAACACATCTTGTAAATTGGAGCCCAGAAAAAGGTTGGAGACTGTTCCAGGGCTGCCGGCGGTGCCCACGGGAACGGGCTGGCCTCCCGGGCCGGCTCGGAGCCCTGGAGCTGGGGTCAGGCCTGCATCAGGGCCCAGCTCAGCGTCTTCCCATCTGCGTGTTCTTGCACGAATCACTTACCACCCCCGAGCCTCAGTCCTCTTACATATAAAATGGGCATAACAGTGCCTTTACCTGGGGGTGGCTGTAAAGGTTAAATGATTTAACATGTGAAATGTTTAAAATGATCTCAGATGCATGACAGCAAATACTTAGATAGTGCTGCTGCCCATTAGTGCTGTTATTACTACTATTGCTATTACTGGGCTGAGGAAATCTAAGAGGCTGATCTCGGGTTTCTAGCTTTTCTGACTCCAAGACCAGGACTCAGGCCCACAGAAGGGTCCCCAGCAGCCTCAGCACTGTCCTCCACACTGGTAGGCTGGGTGGGGACGGCCTGGCCCCAGTTCCCAGCCGGACGGTCCCCGCTGTTCCTTCCTCATCGCCACCGCACCATGACCGTCTGTGCCCTGGTGACCTCTGGGTTCCTCTTTCTTGTGGACACTCCGCTGTCCTAGACCCTTTCCTCTGAGAGGCCTAAAATACATCTGGTCAGAGAACCCCAGGGGCTCCCTGGAGAGCCACCCCCATCCGTGGCCTGGGTCTCCAAGCTCCCTAGCTCACCTTTGTCACCCTAGGCCGTGTCCGCCTACAGGTTTAGCTGCAGGTTTTGCCCTTGACTGTCCTCTGTCCCCATGGCCAAGGCTGACTCGGGTCCTTACAGCCTCCTCCCAGGCGTGGTATGTCATGGAGCCAGGGAAAACTTGGGCAAACGAGGGGCTGCCTGACCCCCTTGGTCCCAGCGTTTCTTCTGGGAAGCCAAATGGTGGACTGGCCCGTGGGCGCTGGAGTCGGACTGCCTGGTTTGATCTCGGCTCCGCCTCCAACCCCTGGGTGAAGGTGGGCAAGAGAACTGCCGTCTCCAAGCCTCAGTTTCCTCACTGGTAGGATGGGGATGGTAGTGAGCTGAGCTCCTTCACAGGAAGCTTGTGGGCCCCAGGGAGATGGGCCTTAGCACCGTCTCTGGCTCGGGGTAGGTTCTGGTTGGGGGTTTTCAGGGGAAGCTGTGCTTCCGAAGCTGGATCCCGGAGCACTTTCTCAGTGCCTGCGAGCTGACCAGCACTGCCTGGACGAGACGTTTGCAGCGCTGGGCTCCATAGCACTCTTGGCTGGTCTGCCCTGGCCCTGGGCAGAGAGACTGCCCACGCCCAGCGACTCTGAATCATCACACCGTCCTGACATGCTGCTAATATTAGCTCCTCTGAGAGGAGGAAATGGGGGCTCAGAGTGGGGAAGTGGCTTATCCAGGGTCACACAGCTGGTGAGTGGCACGTCTGGGCTTCAGACCAGGTGTGCTTGATGCTGGGGAAGCCTCCAGGCCTTAGACGGTGAGGGCGAGGCTTTCCAGGATACCATCCCTGGGGACAGGAGTGATGCCTTGCTCCTTGGGCAGCGGGGACAGGAGTCTGGTGGCATGGTGGGGCGAGGCCTAAGGTTGGGACACCAGCCCTCGCTAAGGGCAGCAGGGAGCCCGGCCTCTGCCCAGGCCTCAGGGCACAGGAACCAGGCAAGAGGTGGAGATTCAAAGCTGCTCCCCTCCCTCCTCCCAGCGCCCACACACCTGGCCAGGGTCCAGGGCCATCTGGGAAGCTCTTGCCCTGGTGGATGGCGGGCAAAGGTCACATCCCCGCCCCTCCTCCAGACTCAGCCGCTCAAACTCAAAACTAAAAGTAAAACAGAAGTCCTATAGGTTACAACTAGTAGGGCTTTTTTGTTTCACTTCTTTTTTTTAGATATTTACATTCCTTGTCCTATCCTGAGGGTATGTTACTTTTTACAACATATAATAATTAAAAAGCGCACAATAAATGAGGAAGCAAAAACCCTCATAATTCTACCTGTCAGGGTGACCCAGCACCGCCCTTAGGGAAGGCTCGCACCTGGGTTGTCCTGCCCCGTCCGTTGATGCCAGTTACCACAACCTCTGTGTGCTCTGGCATAAATACAGGACCCTCCGCATCCACCATGTGTCCCAACAGGTCTGACCACACGGCACCTGTACCCTGACCCCATTTTATAGAAGAGGAAACAAGGCCCAGAGAGGTGAAGGGACTGGCCCCAGGTCACACAGCGGGAGGCAGCCAGGGCTTGACTGGACGGTCTCCTGACCTCTGTTTCCTCTTCCGCCTGTTTCACTGTTTGCTCCCCGCTCCATCTCCATCATTCCTTCATTCCCTCCCTTTCTCTTCCTCACTCTACTTCACCCACACCTTCATCCCATTGGACGAAGTAGTCTGTGCCAGGCCCATGCTGGGCTCTGGGGATGGGCAATAAGACACATCCTTCACGAGCCAGTCCGTGGAGAATGATGATGGGTCCCCAGACTTGGTACGAGTGCAAACGGTGGGGCAATTTAAACCTGGTGGGCTGGCTTGCCTGGGGGTGGGAACGGTGCCTGCCCATGCCCTTGTGGCTGGTGGGAGTGTGGAGTGCCGGAGGAGCAGCGAGGAGGCCAAGGGGGCTGAAGCAAAGTGTGCAGGAGGCAGCCAGGTGCCAGACCCTGCAAGGCCAAGGGACCACAGCTAGAGGTCTGGCCTTGACCTTGAGGGCCATGGGGAGTGACCGATGGTTTAGCAGAGGCGCGTTGATGTAGATTTGCATTTTAGAGTCGTGTTCTATTAGCTGTGATATGAGGGGGACAGAATGGACATGGGGTGACTAGCAAGGTGGGCACCGTTGCCCAGGTAGAGGGATGGCACACACCCTCACCACCTGGACAGAGGGTACAGTGTTCAGTGGGGTGCAGATGCGCACATAGAGGGCAGATGTCTTCAGGTGCTCAGCTCTGCCTCTGACCCCTCTCCCTGTCGTGCCCCTCCTTCCTCCTCCTAGTGCTGCGGTGCTTGGGCATCCCCACCCGAGTCGTGACCAACTTCAACTCGGCCCACGACCAGAACAGCAACCTGCTCATTGAGTACTTCCGCAACGAGGACGGAGAGCTGGAGAGCAACAAGAGCGAAATGATCTGGTGAGGTGGGGCCCGGGGCTGGGGGCAGGGCCCAGGGCATCCTGGGAAGGACCCCTAGGAGGACTTCTCAGAGGCTGTCCCGTTTGAATTGGGTTTAGAAGTTGAACATTGTTTGGACAAGGGGAAACAGGGCTTGGGAAAGGTTCTCCAGGTCGAGGGAACAACAGCACATGCAAAGGCCAAGAGGAGGGAAAGTCAACAGGCAACGCAAGGAGGGCTTCGGGGAGAAAACGTTGCCGGGAGTCTGGAATGCCAGGACAGGGGGTCTGAGCTTTCAAAGGCAGCAGCTCTCACCCCATGGAAGGCGTCCAGCTGGGAGAGGGACATGCCAATGACCTTGGAGCAGGTCTGGAGGGAAAGGCTGGTCCAGGTGGCTGGTGCTGAGGCCTGGCCCGAGGCAGAGCCTGTTTTCCAGAGGCTGGAAAAGAAGGGGTGGAGCCGAGAAACTAGGAGGTCACCTCACCTGAACTTGAGGAGCCACTGGAAGGGGAGGGAGGGGGAGGAAAGGAACTGAGAATGACTCTCAGCACAGGTTGAGCGCCTGGAGAGGGCCCAGAGAGGGAAGAGCCGAGCGGAGCCACGCTGGACTCCACTCGGGACAGGCCAGTGCGGACTGTCCTGAGGGGAGGTGACCAAAAGTCTGTGGGCAAGTCCTGGCCAACGCCCCCCTACATTTCCCAACAGGAACTTCCACTGCTGGGCGGAGTCGTGGATGACCAGGCCGGACCTGCAGCCAGACTATAACGGATGGCAGGCCCTGGACCCCACGCCCCAGGAGAAGAGTGAAGGTGGGTAGGTGTGTCCCCGTTCCCTAAATGAGGAAACCGAGGCCCAGAGAGCACTCGCCAGGAGTCCCCCAGCTGGAGAGCACGGAGCTGGCGTTCTAAGCCAGGTCTGGCCGACGCCACAGGTGGTCGGCTGGTCCGCTCGAGGCTAGGGGACCTCACCGATGTTTTACAATATGCTGGTTTCTCACTTGAAAAGTCACTCATGCTCACTGCAGAAAACAGAAAATAAGGAGAAGCATAAAGAAAACATCAAAGAGCAACTCTGTCCTCTCGCTTCAAAAGAAGCATCATTCACATTCACTCACAGCCTCCAGTAATTTCTCATTATGTACTCGTTTGTCCATGTGTGCACAGGCGAGAGAGAACAAGGCAAAACTGGTAGGGCCAAAGGGCTCTTTCCTCCCAATATTTTTAAATCCGTAGACTGTAACACCTAGGGTTTACAAAGTAAGCCAACTGAACTGAAATATGGTTACCGAAAAAGTTTAAAAATAAATGTATAATATAATAATACATACTTTCCATAACAAGGTCTAGTGATAGAATTAATCAGTTTGATGACTTAGGGGCAGAGATGAGCATACGGGGTATCCCCGGATATGTGGGGCCACTATACAGTGATATGAAGATATGTTTTTTATGGGTGATGGGTCATAAGAGCACCTAAGATTACAGTTTGCTTTCACAATCGAAGGAAGTTGTATCCAAGTACAGTGAAAATCAGGATGTCATTTTGTTTCCCATCCAAGTCCATGGGCCCCTGAATTCTATTTGTTGCTCCTTAGGGGTCCGTGGACCCCGGGTTAAGAACTCTGGCTGTACGTGGCCTTCTATGCTGGCTTCGTCACTTTTCCATATGCCATTCACTGTCCCCATCAGCTAGTGTTCTGTGACTTGAATGTGAATTTCAGGTTACTGTGGTCCATCAAATGGATACACTGCAATGTAGTTACCCAGCCTCTAGTCCTCAACTTCCAAATCCGTGAGCAGCTGGAAGCGGTGAGAAACCGCACTGAGGTAACCAGCAGTGGTCCGTGTGTTGCACCGGGACAGATGCCCAGCGTCCTCAAGTACAGCCGGCTGCTTGCCTCCCTCAGCTCCTTAGGGTGCTTTGGGATGTTCTCCTATTTTATTTATTGCTTACGTAGCATCTAGGATGTGCCAATCCTCATTAGGTAGGTACAAATACCATCCCCACGTGAAACTGAAGCTCAGAGAAGTTAAGTAACTACTGCAACATCACACAGCTAATAAGAGCTGTGATTCGCACCCAAAAAGCCGGCCTCCAGCGTCTTCATCCTTAGTTCTTACCCTCTGCTGCCTTCCTAGCAGTGGAGTCCCCGAGTCAAAGGGCTTTATCCTCCCGAGACTTTCTGCCACGTGTGGTTGAATCGCGGAAGGTTTTGGAGGATGCCACTCTGCCCTCGTCCCAGGCGCGTGTCTCCTTCCTCCTTCCCCCAACCAGGGACATACTGCTGTGGCCCAGTTCCAGTTCGTGCCATCAAGGAGGGCGACCTGAGCGTCAAGTACGACGCACCCTTTGTCTTTGCCGAGGTCAACGCGGACGTGGTGGACTGGATCCGGCAGAAGGATGGGACCATGCACAAATCCATCAACCACCGGATCGTGGGGCTGAAGATCAGCACCAAGAGAGTGGGCCGTGATGAGCGGGAGGACATCACCCACACCTACAAGTACCCCGAGGGTAGGTGCCCGGGGCCTCCGACACCCTGGCAGCGCAGAGAAGCTGCCAGTTTTACCAGCCCCGTGTGTATGTTGTTTGGCTGCCTGCATTCAACAATGACCTGTGGGTTACTCTCCATACCCAAAAATGCCTTAGAAACAGGTGCAAACTCACCAAACACACTGGAAGATGGCGGTACAGGAGTATTTGTTTAGGGAAAGAATTCCACATTCCACAAAAGGATTCCTTTGGGTCTGTAAGCCTCACCTTTTTTCTTTTTTTTTTTTTTTTTTTTTGGTTGGTTGGTTTGACTCAACAAACCTGAAGGGAATGACTGGTAAAGAGGAGAGGCGTGCACATGAACAGAAAGGTTAGGGATGTCCATGCTGTGGGCTACCGGCACTGACCAGCCGTGACGCCTGCTACTGGAGATGAGTAATTCCACCCTTTTTTGTTGCGACGTGTTTGTACCAGAGAGGCTCGGAGACGCAGATGGGCCGTGGAGGAGCGGTTCCTGGAGCTCGGTCACGCGTGTTTGGGTGGTGCTTCTCCTGCGGCCGGGGAAGCCGCGAGAAGGAGGATGGGGAGGGCTGAAATGAAAGAGAACTGGACCAGGAGACATTTGAAGACAAGATGAGTTCCAACAGATGCAAAGATGAGTCTTCTTTCTGCTCCCCATGTCAAATCCGTAGGGGGAAGAAAGGATGTGGCTTATTTTAAAAATTGGATTTGAGCACATCTGACAGCCAGTCCAACGCGATAAATATTTTCTAAGCATCTACTGAGTGCCACAGGCAGCTGGGCTCACAGAGATGACGGAGAAACCACAGCCCTACCCACATCTGACCCCCGCTGACATTCCAGAGCTGGGGGGGGTTAGGGATTAAGTGGCCGTGCTTTCAGTGTAAAGGATAAGGCAAAAGGAAAAGATGCTTTCCTCGGCCTCTGAAAGGCCTGGAGCTGATGGTTTCATAGAAGGAATAAATATGACCCCGATAACACTTGGGGAGGGGGAGTGAAAGGAGCATGGGGAGAGGTAGACAGAGCGTAAAGGAGGGGCCGTCCTTCCTGCTGGAGAGCTCCACTGGCAGGCAGTGGTGGGAAAGGGATTCTGGGAGAACTAATCCCTCTGTGCAAAGGCTTGCAGGTGAGAAAGTTCGCATTCTCTGGGTGCTTGCTATGCGCCAAGCACTATTATTGTAGGCCAAAGGGTATGAAATGAAGAAAAGTAAACACAGTCTTAATCCTCAAGCAGCTCCAGCGGGTAACCACAAAAACAGAAAGGAATTTGGTGAGCTCCATCACAGTAATTAGCCATAGGCAGCTGTGAAACTCCAGAAGACATTGTGACTGAGTCACCCTGCCATGGCGAGGTTGCTCATTTGGTTGGAGCGTCATCCTGTGCACCAAAAGGTCGTGGGTTCAATCCCCAGTCAGGGCTCATACCTAAATTGGGTGTTCAATCCCTGGTCAGGGCGAATGTGGAAGGCAAATGATCATCCACGTTTTCTTTCTTTCTCCCTCTCTTCCTCTTGCTCTCAAATCAATACAAACATCCTCAAGTGAGGGTTAAAAAAAAGGACTTCCTGGAGAAGGGGCCATTTGGCACTGGGTCTTAAGGGATGCCTAGGAGTTCGCTTTGGAAAAGAAAGAAAAGATTCTTTCCTCCTCCTGGCACAGGAGTGTAGAGAAAGCACTCCTGCGGGGCAGCTCCTAGTCGCCAGGACTCCAAGAGGCGAGCTCTCTCGGCCCCGCCCCCTTCGCCTTGGAACAGGCTCCAGCCACGAAAACGCTCTCCCGCCTGTCCCCACAGGGTCCGTGGAGGAGAGGGAAGCCTTCCGGAGGGCCAACCACATGAACAAGCTGAGTGCTAAAGAGGAGATGGGGGTGGCCATGCGGATCCGTGTGGCCCAGAGCATGAAGATGGGCAGCAACTTCGATGTCTTCGCCTACATCACCAATAGCACGGCGGAGGACCTCACGTGCCGCCTCATGCTCTGCGCACGCACCGTCAGCTACAACGGCGTCCCGGGGCCCATGTGTGGCTCCAACGACATGATTGATCTTTCCCTGGGGCCCTTCTCGGGTAAGGCCTTGTGATCAGTGATTGGCCTAGGCAGAAGTGCTAGATAGTGCCCTGAGCAATCAGCCCGCGCAGTTCACCTCCCAGACGCCTGCACGGCACTTATTCTTGGGCAGGCCCTGGCCTGAGCACTCACAAATATCAACCCATTTAGTTCTTTATAACAAAAGTGGGAGATGGAGTCTTTTACTGCTTCCATTTTCCAAGTGAGATGGCCGAGCACAGAGAGGTTAAGTACCTTTCCCAAGGCCACACAGCATGTGACAGGACTGAGACTTGAACCTGTATTCTTAGCAACTTTGCTGTTTTGTTCTCCCTCATGTTCTCGGGGCTCCTGACTGCTCTCCCAGATTCTCCACCGCTCTCTCCCAGCTAATTCTTCCCCTTGGTCTCCAGCACCTCTCCCACCCCCAACCAGGGCCTCTCCCCTCTGGAGGTCCTCAGCCTCCGGGAAAAGACGCTGCCACCTGCAAAACCTTCTGCGACGTGAGTCGTATGTCTGTGCTGCGTGGAGCGGGGGCGACAGTTCCGTGTGGCTGCTGGGCCGTGTGGCTGGCTGGTGCAACTGCGGAACTGAAGCTTTAACTTCACTTACTTTAAACAGCCGCCCGGGGCCAGAAGCTGCCGTTTTGGACAGTGTCACTGTAAGAGTGATGGGAGGACCGTCCAGCCCTCTGCAGAAAGAAGGGTTTTCCTC
>PVKM010018456.1:0-25035 GCA_004027735.1 Carollia perspicillata | reverse complement strand
AAAAAAAAAAAGAAGTCCAAGTGGTCAGAAAACATAGCTAAATATGTTCAGTCTCACTAGATATCAAGGAAATGCCAATTGAACTACACCCTCACAGGACTGGCTAATAAACTATTTGATTGATCAGTCAAATGGATTGATTGACTAATTCACTATTTATGGAAGTGAAAATTGGTGCAATTGTCTGGGAAACTGTGGTGTATCTACTAAGCTAAATACAGAATTCTCTCAAAAACATTAAATAACAATAACAGGAGAATATTAGAATTAGATTACATAGTACTAGTAAGCTTCATAGGATTATATGCATACTAGTATTCATATCATGAAATAAAATAAAACCGTATTATGTTTTCAGTTATTCAAGTTTACTAACACTACAGGTATTTTGGGAAATGTGCTGCTTGGGAATTCTTTACGTCTTGTGAAGATGGGTTAACAGCAGAATGTCAAACTGTCACCTTAAATTTTTATGAGGAAGTAAAACCCTAAAGTCATGTCTAGCAAAAATTTCAAAGATGTATACTAGTCTAAAGAAGAGTATGAAAAAGAATATAACAGAAAAATGAGGGACCCAGAACATAGCTGATGTCACTAATATACCCTCAAAAAATTGATGTAACAAGAATCCTTGTTGAAATGATTGCTATAGACTGACAACCATTTTCAGTAGTCACAGATGAAAGATTATTCAGATTCATACAATCCTCAGTACAAAGTCCACTCTTTCTGTACATATTGCCTAAAATTATTTTCCTGAATTCCATTTTCCTGTGCACAAGAGGTTACTGGCTATTAAACATGCTACTTCTGTCTTGTGTCTCAGTTGCCAGGACAGGCAGAACCCACCAGAAGTCCTAAGTTTGACAGCACGGTGGGTTCACAGTGAAGTAGCTAAATTTCTCTTTTATGTGCTGAATGAGAGATTTGGGAACAAAGGTAATGGATCTGATCAGGAGATACTTATAGAAGGAAAATCAATAAAGACAGTTATTATCAATAATGGGCAAACGTGATGGAGACTACAAATGCCAGGAATTATGCACTCACTGTTTACCTATCCCTTCAGTTGTTTTTGGAAACTAACTCTGTCTAGCACAGTGTATTTTAACAGGATTACCTACTCAAGAAAAAAAGATCATACGACTCTTCTTAGATCAGAGACAAACTACATAGTGTACAAGGGATTTTGGAATTGGCCTGCCATGGTTTTAAAATGTGTAAAAAACTGCTTGAAACAAATAAAGCCTCGGCACTCCGTATTGTAGATAAAGGTGCTGGTCCAGCGGGACACAGTGTGTTTATGGGAACCTGCTCAGGTGGTAATCCAACTGACAAGAGTCAAGAGGACAGATATTGCTTACACGATTCCTGGTATAAAAATACGCCTCTTCCTCCACTCCAGAAGAGACGCTGTGAGCACTTTACAGGCAATGGAAGCTGAGACACAGGGGAAGTCATTGATTATTTTGGTATCCTGGCAGCTGACTGCATTCTATCTCAACATTTTTAGACCCCAGACTTCAAAGAGATTTTTATCAAATGATATATTTGAATACAAGATATATTTATTAGAAATAAAAGTAAAAATCTGAAAGTTTTCAGAAAGCATCTTACCCCAGCAATGCACAAAACTTAAACTGGTGAGATTGTTGCAGTGAAACCATACCATCACCATCAACCAAATACTCAAGGCCAAGAGTTGATGGGAAGGTAACTTTCTCTGCCTTGTTACTGTCAGAGAGGAAGGGAAGCTGGTGGCAACATGTCCATTGGGAGTACTCATTCTGGTAGAGTGACCCAGAAAATCTCTGTCCTTTACCACATTGCTAGAACTGAGCATGTATTTAGTGTCATCAGCGTGCACTGTGGTACCCACAACAACAATTCAGTGCACAGCAGGGCTGAGGAATCGGTAGTCTTAAACCATAATATCAAAATATTTAAAACATTTACTCAATATTTTAATACAATTATAACAATAATTTTTAAGGATTGTATTTATTTATTTTTAGGGAGGGAGAAAGAGAGGGGAGAAACATGAGTGTGTGGTTGCCTCTCGCATGCCCCAGACTGGGAACCTGGCCTGCAACCCAGGCATGTGTCCTGACTGGGAATCAAACTGGCAACCCTTTGGTTCCCAGGCCTATGCTCAATCCACTGAGCCACACCAGACAAAACATAACAATAATTTAAAATAAAATTTTAGATGAACTATCTATTTCTGCAATTTATTCTATGTTGATGATATATGGTTCTGCCATGGTTTTCACCAAATATTAATTTTTAACATTGCTCTTTAGATATCCCTCCAAATTGTATAAATAGTATCCCTCTACTGAAAATAGTTCCGGCTAATGTATTAAATTATACAATAAAAATGAAGTATAGTTCCTAAAGGAGAGGAAATAAAATTATCATTATTTATAGATGATATGAAAATAATGATAGAAAACCTATGAGTAGCACCTGAAATACTCTTAAGTTGATGACAGTTCATTAGCAACCTGGAATTTTAGCAGCTTGGAGATTCAAAATAAGATTTGAATAATTAGAAAGATAACTTTTACTAGCAAGGGACAAACTAACATTGTAAAGGCATAAATACTTCTTAATTTGTTGGAATTTCTTTGAACCTTAACAAAAAACATCAAAGGATCAGCTAGATGGTAAACTGGCTAAGATTTTTTTTAATTAAAGTGACAAGTATACAATTTCTCTTTCATATATAACCTATACAGGAAAGGACAAAAGTAGGGTTGCAGTTGTGAGTATACAAAACATAGTTTATCCTTGTATTATTACCTATTAATTATTGTATTATTTTCCATACCAAGAGCTGTAAACCTACTTTTGCCCCCCCTTGTATTACAGAGTAACATTTAATAAAATTATACAATTTTACTAAAACAATCGGAAATACAAATTTGAAACAAAACAGATTGTCGGAAATAGATTCTAACCCTATGGAGAAGGAAGTATTTGTGCTAACCACTCTAAGGAAAATGAGCTCTTTGTGGAGAAACAATCAGTGCTTCCTCTCTCTCAGATGCCACTAACTGAATTGGTATTTAAGGAGAGCTTTCAACAGTACCTGGCACATAGTAGACTTTATGTGTTTGTTAAATAAATAAAACATAAGATATCCAGATACATTAAACCAGAAAGTAAAACATCATACTTTCAGAAATAAAGAAAATAGGAAAACTGAAGAATTCTTATACAAAAAGGTAAAAATTAATAGATTTGACTATATTTTTGTTCAACACCAGAACCAAAAGACAGAGCAATCAAGCTGAGTAAAATATTTCCTGGCAAATGTGGTAGACAAATATATAAAAAGTATTTACAAATCAATAAAAAAACCAATAATATCTCTTGATAAATAAAGTACATAAACATACAAGTTACAAAAGAAATAGAAAATTCTGGTAGACTTACAAAAAATACTAATTCAAAGTAGTAAAAATTTCAAAAATTGATAATGACTTTAAATAATCTCAACATTTTAGATATTTTCAAAATATTTTTATCGAAGTTATAATGCTTATGGTTAAAAGGGTCTCCTAATTAAAACTAATAGGCTTCTTCCCTTCCCCTCCTTACTCTGAGTCCTACTTTCTGAAGGAAGTGCTTAACTGTTTCTCATATTTTTTTCATATCTCTAAATAACAAGCTTAAATTGATTTCCTTATTTTTATCACTTTTATGCCTTAGTTTTTGGTCTCTGCAGCAGCAAACGAAACTTAGAACACACCTTCCTCTCCTCTTTCTACCCATGCAATTATATCACTTTTTAAAGTTAAATGATTATGTTACTATGACCACATAATCATCATTGCCTGTAAAACCAGTTAATCTTTTATAATTACATGTCTTTTACAGTTTTTTTGCTCCTAGTCCCCTCAATTTCTGATTGCCTTTTTTTTATCTCACACTAATTGTCTTTATCATATTATCATTTTCTTCTTCCAACTTTTAATCACATTAGGCATGCTAGCAAATCTTTTCCTGGACTTAGACCACCATCCCCCTCCACCCCGTGCCTACAGGATCCTAGATCATTCTGTTCCAATATGGGCTGGTTGCCCTGCAAAGATTTATTTAAAGATTATATAGAAGGAAAGGGTGTGGTGAGACACTTAAACAGTGATGGTGGAGTGTAAATTATTACAACCACTCTGGAAAGCAAGTTGTCAATACGTGTCAAAAGCTATAAACATTCAAGGACTTTGACCCCATGTTTTATTTCTAGAATTTTTTTCTAAGAGGATAACCAGAGATGGTATACAGAGTTATGTGCAAGGAGAATCACTGCAGTGGTAATGTATGTGGAGAACTGGAAGTGGTGTTAAGTGTCTGTTTACTTGTGAATTGTTACTAGCTACTGGAGTACTCTGGATTCATTAAGTCATTGGAGGAACACTTTTTGAAGCCTACATTGGGGAAACACCCAGAGAGAAGTGGCAGTCTTCAAGCAGCTAAAACTGAGGTGTAAAAAGAAAACCCAATGAATCATTGTACACACTTGAGAAGAGGAAGACAGAGAAGTCTGCTAGCAAAGTGACCTGTGAATCAAATGACACATGTATGCACACAATGAAATCCCAAGTGTTGAATTACTGTAGAGTAGCTGCTTCCATGGGCAGCCCTATGTAGCATGCATGTCCAGGTGAATAGCAAGGGTTTCATTTTAAAGTTTAATTTTGCTAGTGATGCTCCCAAGCAATGAGGAGCACAGCTGTGAATGAATGGGTGTCAGTCAGGTCCCTATGTGAAACTGACAAGGAGGGGAAGAGGTGTTGTTGGATAAAGACTGAAAGTTCATAGGGAAGCCACAAACAATAGCTCAGGCTCTAAGGTTCTGACAGGAGGGTGTGTGAGGAATGAGACTCACCTTGAGAATTACAAGGGAAATTACGTCATCGGGGAAATCCAGATTTCAGCTGGAACGAGGCAGAGGATAATGTACCTGAAGATGTTCCAAAGCTTCTTGGCATCAGAGCAGGGCTTCCAGAGAGCACTATTTAGGCTAGGGTTAAAAGAGGGTCAGAGGGAAGGATGGGAGGGAGAGCCACCTGGTACTCTGAATGGAGGGGAGTTTAGCCATCCTGAAGATGAGAAATGCTGGAAATTGAGGGGTAGAAATGCAAGGCATGAGCAGAAATGATGGAGTGAACTGACAGCCTCAGGATTGCACTGAAAGTTTGGAATGAACTTGTGAAAATGTCTCTGTAAACTATTGTTCAAATATCTCAGGTCCGCCTAATTAACTTAGGTTTATCGGGATTTTTAAGGTTTACTTCATGCACAGTATATCATGGGGGACAACCCTATAGCTAAGCAATTTGAATAAATGCTTTGAAAGAGAATGAAGCAGCAAAAAGGATGGACTTAAGATTATCTGTTCATTTAAACACAAAGCATAGGTGAGAGCAGGTTTGAAGTGCACCAATAAAAGACTGAAAAACCAGTATTTGCTCCAGGCAGGTGTGGGAGCATTCGGGGATTATGTAAAACGTTGGCTAAATTTTGAGTCAGCGTGGACGGAAGATGTTTATCTGGTTTCCTAGCAGAATGAACCTTACTCCCTCATTAAGGCAAAAATCTCCCAGATATGGCTTTGACTTTAGATCAGAGGAAGGGCTAAGAGTAAATTAGTGAAGGAATGCCAAAAAAGGGAACAAAAAGGACTCACGCTTTAGAAATAGACACATAAAAAGTTTCCATTAACCACCTGATGACGTTTTGCTTTCTCACTTCCCCAGATGTTTATTTTTCAACCCAGGGCATAACTCAAAGTGGGTGGGGCTGTGGGAAGTGCATGTGTTTACCTGTGCTTTCTTATTTCTGGGTAATTAAAGCAGTGGTGGTGTGCAGAAACTCTTTAGAGTAGACCATACAACTGTGAAGAAGACAGACCTATCATCTTGTAATTATTAGCAGCTTGGAGCTAATACCTACTTTGAATGGTTTCATGGCCCTTATTTTGAGAAATACTTCGTGTAGATAATAAAGTATTCCATTCTCTGAGAAAAAAGGTGCAGAGCAACTCGAACACTCTGAGACTTGGGACCTCATTCCAGACTCTTAATCAGTTACATTTGAATTTCTGAATTTTACCTGCTAAATACAATCTTTTTCGTAAATCTACTGAACATAGTTTATCCAGTGTTCATGAGAAATTTTATTCTGTATCCTATACCTGTAACCGCATCTACCAAAACCAGTGGAAATAATTTCCTGGAGTGACTAGCACAAAAAGAATCTGTTACAAAGGATGCACAGAGGCAAACTATTGATGGAGAACAGAAACACACCCAAGTTTTGTGTGTTACCTCTGCCCTCATCCAGGAGCTGGGCATTCAGAGTGACCTCATTTTTTACCCCCTTGACATTGTCCAGCCTACCACTCTGGGTTTGCAAAGAAGCCTCTATCTTTCTAATACTTGACTTCCACCATCAGAGTTCTCACAGAAAAAATCTTTCATCACCATAAGTCAACTTGGCCATTATTGATGTTTGGCCTAAAGTTACACAAACACTATGAGGTTTTGTAAGAGAGGGCTAAGTGGATTATTCTGGACATCTTTCATGAGAGTTACATTCTCCTCACATTTCTCTGCTATATTTTCCTTTTCAGAGCAGCTTCTTAGTTACAGTATAATCATTTTCTCTATCCATTCCAGTTCTTTGTTAAAAAAGAAAGGAATGTGTTTCAAAAAGTTATCATTGTGAACTGACTTTTGCATTTTAGATTATAACTCTCTTGCTTTGATTTCTAGGATGAGTCAAAGGGAAAGTGATCATATAGGTCTAACTATTCTTAAACTTAGTTTGAGCTAACTGTCTCAAACTAAGCTCTTAAACTATTCATAAAAATAGTCTGAGCTATTTGTCTTTTGAACCTCACTAAAACATTTAATGTTATTTGCATTAGGAAACAAAATGTCTTTTACTGATAGATCCCATATAACTATTTTTATGTGTAATACTCAAGAGTTTCTACTGTATAAAGAATAAAGAGTAATTCCAATGTAAAATTAAGATGTGTAAGCTCTGATGATAGTACTAATGTTCCCATAAAGATTATAATGACTCGGGAGAGAGAAGAAATGCAGGCACCTGAAGAAGAATGGTTAGGAGAAGGAGCTCATGATTAGGAGTGTGGGGTTTTGAATAAACAATGTGGGATTGAATCCATTGTTTCAGTAGCTGTATAAACTTGAAAAATTTCTTAACCTCTCTGAATGTCAGTGTATGTAGGTGATAGAAGGGGGTATAGGCAAATGGATTTCAAGGAAAACTCCTGAAAGACGTGGAAACCAGTGTTTTCCAAAAATGAGGACAGAATGTATAAAAGGGGATATTATTTGAGTTTCTTGTTTAAATTCAGTGAATTGTTTGGAAGGAAGGTTACTGAGGAAAGGGAGCTACCGATATAAGGCATAGCATCGTCCTCAGACATGGCAGATGGGAGAAGTAGAGGGAAGATGAGCTGGAAAGTAGTAGGCTTTAAGGAAAGTAAAAGGTGACTAAGGCAGTCTTCTCTGCCAATGTGTTTCATAGTATTAGTAATAGTATCTTTTAAACAGAATTTGATGTCATAGAGTACTTGATTTCTTAACTGGGGATTTCCTTTATGAACCATATTTTGAACTTTGTTCCATCTCTACTTCATTTGTTTGAAGAGACAAGTCTAACGCACAGGGAACAAAGAGAACATAGAGGGCTGTGCCGGTAGGCTCGTTATGAATGCAATAGGAATGCACAGGCCAAGAAGACACGGGAGGGAGGTATTGCAGCAGGCCACAAGAAGGATGGAGCTTTGGATGAAGCCTCCTAGGTGCCAACAACAATGGGAGGTCTGACTCAGTTATAGGAATATTTGTATCAGACCATGTTCAATGCCAAGCAAGGTGTCTGAACTGACATGTAATAATTTCTGAAGTTTTTGAGGATATGAAAATAAGAATCTACCTGTTATAGGCTGAACTGTGTATCTACATATCAAAGCCCTAATGCCGAGTACCTCAGAATGTGACTATATTTGGAAATAGGCCCTTTAAAGAGATAATTAAAGTAAAATGGGGTTGTCAGAATGGGCCCTAACCCAGTCACTGATGTCCCTTTATAAAGAGGAGATTAAGACATATGAAGAGACAACCATGTCAGGTTAAAGGGACAAGACGACCATCTACAAGCTAAGCAGAGAGGTCTCAGGGAAAAAAAAATAACTCTGTGGGCATCTTGATCTTGGACTTCTGGACTTCAGAACTGTGAGACAGTAAATTTATGTTGTTTAAACCACCCAATCTCTAGTACTTGGTTATGGAAGCCCCTAGTAAACTAAGCTCCCTTTCTTGTTTTCATAGCCTACAGATAATGATTGTGCCTTAGTTATATTTGTTGTCTATCCCCATGGTAGAAACTCATGTTTTCAACGTCCTAAATGACAAAGCTGGGGGAGAGGAGAAAAATAAGTCAGAGAAATATGGTTATACGTGGATGGGGAACAGAAACAAGAATCAACATGAGCAGTACAATTGAGATGGTGTAAGGTCAATGTGATATAAGGTTGAGGGAGCCTTCGCCACCCTTTTCCAATGACTCAGACACTGGTCACCACTTGACAGAATTTTTCCCCAGAGAATTTACTAGTACTCAGAGAAGAGGCAGAAACCAAGGTCATTATTTTAGTTAATTCTTTCAGACATGAGACCAGGCGGGTAGGAATGTGATGATGAGGAGAAGCTGGAATTTGGGCCTTGGTGAGGGAAGGAGACCAAAGGATGAGCTGACTCAGGGAAAATTAACCCTGTGACTGCCACCTGCATTGTTATGTGTGCAAAACAACTCAGAACAAACACGAAGGAGGAAAAGGGAGCCAAATAATTATTGAGTTGTACCCTTTTTGGAATATGTGCCAAAGAAAAATTTAAAAGGGAAAAGAAGTGAAGAAGATACCCCAAAAGCTCCAGAGTGAATGTCAGGGATGGCCAAAGGGAGTTTGAGAAGATGGGGAAAGGGTGTAAAGGGGATCAGTAGAAGAAATGTGGTGGGAGTGGTGCTATTCCAGTTGTTCCTAAATGCCCTTGAATTGCTCTCATTCATTTAGTAGGAATGCAGGCATGAAAGACACAGCCCAACCTTCCAAGAATCTTCCAGCTCAGTGATGAACACTGAGAAATAAATTGCTAGTGAACTAATGTGTTATAAGTGCTATGAGGAAAACACATGTTTTGCTTTGGGAGCAGAGAAGGGACACCTTGCCTGTTGCTGCAGGGATAGGAGGCCTCCCTGAAAAACGGTGAGGTCTTAAGAGAAAGTTGGGGCTAGGCAAATAAAGAAAGAGGTGCAGTGCATTTCAGGCATGTGAAAAGGTTTTGATATGAGAGAACATAACCCATTCATGGAACTATAGGTAAGTTATTTTGACTGGAGTATAACACAGCATTTCTGAATCCTGGTTTTCTCTCAGTGGTGGGGAGGGAGAGCAAGAGAAGAAAGCCACAGTGTCTCTTAGAACTTAAAAATGTGAAATGTAAATTCATACATGCATATTATGAATCATCTGGATGGTTTACATAGAACTAAGGGCTATTACAATTAAGGCAATACCAAATTTATCAATGTGTGTTTTTTCTTTTAAAGGAATGTGTTTAAACACTAGTAGAGGCGCAACCTGAATTGTAGGCAAGACTGTATGGTTTAAAGTTATGGCTTAGCTGCAACACTCCTGATTCTAACAATAGTTCCGGGATTTCCAAATTTTAGGGAACTGAATTATTGCCCCAAGCCATGAGGCCATAGGAAAGACTAGTGGACTCATGGTTCAAGTGATGTTTCATGCTATCCTAGAATTTCAGTTAGTGCCCTTTCTGTCAGGGTTCCTGGAAAACTGGAGCGTATGACAGCTAAGGGGGACAGGGAGGGTGGAGGTGAGGGATTGACCAAAAAAAGAAAAAAGATTCATGGACATGAACAACAGTATGGTGATTAAGGTGGGGGGGGGAGGGTATAAGGGCTCTAAATGGTAATTGAAAAAAGAGAACAGGAGCTATGAAGAAAATCTAATATGGAAAATGAAGAAAAAGGAGCTAGAAAATTTCATGGGAAGTGTGAAGTGATCATACACTGAAAAGGATGGTCTCTGTTAAGAAATACCACTGAATGAGGGGGATGGGGCACTAAATAAGGAGCAGAGTTATTTCTTATGCACTTGTTGTACTTGGCTTGTACTTCATCTGGATGAAACTTCATCTGTTATCATCACTTGGCCTTCATTGCAATATTGAAAAACAATCAATTTTCTGCCCTTAGAAGCAGGTATTTGGTGCACTTTCATTGTGATTAAATGCATGGTCTTTTGACCAGTGAATTATAGATATGTATACTGCACCCTATAAGATGTATTAGACCAGAAAAAAACTGGAGTTTGAGATGCAATTAATTTTAATATACTTCATTTAGATATAGATAAGAATTAAAACTTGGAGGACTGTAAGGCAATTAGCAATAAGGACTTTTAATAACAGGCTCTGTGACTTCTTGACAGAGTGCAATGGAGACAGACAGAGTACAAGAGCAAATTGGTTGCATATTAGTACAGAGCCCTTTGATGTAACTGATATACTTTGGGCATGTCTAATGAATCTTGGAAAGACCCCAATAAAAGAAAATAGTTCTCTGATGGAAAAAGTGCCAACCTATTTTCAAAATGTTGATTACATTTCAGCCCAGATTCTTATTTCTTGTGTTTCTTTCCCAGTTGGAACTGAAGGACATGAGCTCAGGGACTGTGTTGCTCATGACTGTATTACCAGCATCTAGAATACTGCCTGGCCCACAAGAGATTCGACATCAGTATTTCCAGAATGAACTCAAATTATTTATACATCCACTTTGGCCCAGGCACTGTGTCGAGTGCTTTAAAAATCTTTGTCTTATTTGACTGTCATTATAGCTAGTCAGGTATCTTCTTGGCTTCTGTGGAAACTGAGGCTCATAGAGACTAATCAACTGTCCAAAAAACAAATTGCTAGTAAATACCAGGTCTGGGATTTGACTCAGGCCTTCTAAATTCACTCTCAATTATATTTCTATTTACTTGGGACTTAGGGAATACTTCTGGTTCTTTGGTGGGAGGACCAGGTCCTGGTACTATATAATTTTTGCATGTTTTCTTCTTTCTGTTGGCACATATCCCCAAAGATCCATAATGTGATCCAGGGAAGTTATTAGTTGATTTCCTTCCACATCTAAATATTTAGTGATATGCCAGGACACCATACAGACTCCAAACACTCTTTATCCCAAGAGCACCTCCAGTAGTACCTGCAAGGTCCTGCCAAGGGCTCCTGCTCATACGTTGGCCATGAGGTCCCAGGGCCCCTCATGAGGCTGCTTGCTGCTGGAGTTCCCACCCCTTGCACACATGCTTCCTTAGGACTCACGTGAACAAACAGAAAAGTAGTGTCCTGATGAGTCATTTTTGGCCCTGAAGCCACTGCTCACTCAGAATGCAGGAGAGGGATGGGAAGGAGTCTTGGCATGAATTCTTGGAGAAAGAGACTTGGCCTGGTTACACATATTTCTTTTGTTATAAAACTCTGATTAAAATAGACATTTTTCACTTGACACAGCAGATCTGCAATTAGTAATTTTCTTCTCTACTGTAACCAAACCTCAATCTTCTTCCAACCTTTGGACTTGACCATGAAGATGACCATGAAGATTTTATATTTATCATATAAATATAAAATTCCCCACTTTCTTCAAACAGGATCCAGGGCAAATGCTTTCAGGTAGGCTAAATAGATGCT
Source organism: Carollia perspicillata (assembly GCA_004027735.1). NCBI lineage: Eukaryota > Metazoa > Chordata > Mammalia > Chiroptera > Phyllostomidae > Carollia > Carollia perspicillata. The sequence continues at coordinate 13,210 of PVKM010018456.1, read as the reverse complement.
ATTTTTGGAAGAGTCATAGGAGACATTTAAAGGGCAGAGGACTTGCATCCAAATCTCCCTTCTTAATTAGACGGTTAGAGTGCAAACTGAGGAGTCAAGAGGGGCTTGGCTTGTGTGTGCATGCGTCTGTGCAATTGAAGAATTCCAACACATAAAGAGTTTTGTTATCTATACAAAGATATTGCTCTTCCTAGGTGGGAAAATTTTTATTCAGCTGGCATTTTCCAGCAGGGGAAAAGGTAGAAAACTAAGTGACTCTTAGTACAGACATTGTGCTGGGAACTTTATGTTCATTATGAATTCAACTTACATTTAAAAATACATTTTACTTAGTACTTTCTAAAATTTACTGTGCAGAGCTGGAAAACAAAGATGAATAAGGTACATTCCTTTACGCCAAGGAATTTACAGTCTAGAAGGTGAGGCAGGAGAACAACCAGTGATTATAATTGGGTATAATAAGTGTTATGCAAGAAGTCTGCACGGAGTTATTATGTAGGAGCACTTAGGAGGGGCACCTACACTTAATCTTAGCCAAAGGATGACAAGCCTTAGTAAAAGCAGTTAGACCAGGCTTGGCAAATATGTATAAGGAGGGGTTTTGGAATGACCTGGGGTCTTGAAACATCGGTACAGAAATGACGGGACACATTCACAGCAGGAAGAGGGGAAAACAGGAGGAGGCTTCTAAAGGCAAGAAAGAGCTTGACAAGTTCAAGGACATTGCTAGAATACATATGGTGGGGGAGCAAGGCCATTTGAAAGAGTTTAAATTCATCTTCATGACTATAGAAGCAGTACAAAATTTAAAGGGAGGGGAAAAATAGAATTAGTTTGCATTTTCCAAAAATAAATCTGTCAACAGTTTGAATAAAGACATAATTTTTTTATTTTTTTCACTTTTGATTATCTGCAATGGTAAGGAATGAGGTATAGGGACCTTACTACAAATGGAAATTTATGTGATCTCCCCATTATTATGCTGGTTGTTAGCCTAATTATCTCCCTATGAAACTTTTTATTGGAACTTCTAGTAAGTTAAATAATAAACTTACTTAATTGTCTTGCAATGTCTTGAACAAATTTTGGAGAGAGACTAGAGGCAGGAGACTAGTCACAAGGTCGCTGAGCAGTCCAACCAGCGGAAAGGCTGCTAGAAGGTAGACTTGATACAATTAGGAAGGTGAGGAGGAAGAAGCCAGGTGTCAAGGAGGACTTGTACATTTCTGGCTTGGAAACTAGGAGGGTGGTAGTTACACCATAGCTAACATTTATAGAGCATTAACTATGTGCCAGGTACTATTCTATAGGCTTTACATATATGAACTCATTTAGTACTCACACCAACACAGTGATGTTAAGTGCCACTTTTTTTTCATATTTTACAAATGAGGAAATGGAAATGGAAGAAGGATAAGTGTAGCTTGCCCAAGGTTACATAATTAGTGAGAAATAAATTTGGGAGTGGTGAGTTCCTAGAGGTCTTAAACACACACACACTCGCACACACACGCGCGCACACACACACACCCCAAAAGGCAACTATTGGGTAAGGAAAGGAAAGGACCAAGAGCAGAACCTGGGGAAATTCCAATATTTCCGGAGTTGGCAAGAGAAAAGACGCCTGCAAAAGAGATGGAGTTGGGTCAGCCCAAGAGGTTGAGGACCTCAGAAGACAATGGTGTGACCGATGCCAAGGGTTTCCGGATCGGGATTGCCACCTGCCGCTTCCGGATGCAGAAACGGAATCCGAGAGGCGGTAGAGCTGGGGTTCGCTGCCGACCGAGATGCTGTGATCGTCCCACCACTCCACGCCCATCACTAAGGCAGAGTTTGGAGGACAGACACATGATTTTCACTTTGGACTCCCAATTACCTGGAATGATGAGGAATGAGGGACTGGGATTTGAAACATGTTAAAGTTTAGATTTTCCTCTTCTTAGATTGCCAGTCATTAGTCTAATTTCCTCTGTATGTAATTCTCCACAGGAACACTTAATGAGTTAGAAAATTAGCTGATTTAAATTCATGTCTTCTTTTCTCCCCATTAAGGACTAGCTTGAAAGTATCTAGGAGGAGAAGCAGAAGGCCTCAATTAGCCAGTTATGCCCCAAATACTCATTGTTGAGGTAGTTACCTGGATGGCTTACAGCTCACAAAGTTTGTTGGCAACCCCTACTGTTTACAATAACGGCTAAGTAAACCTCACTGAGTATTTTCTCTGGATTACACTTCAGCAAATGACATGAGTTCTCAGGAATCTCTGCTTTTCTCAGGCCCCGAATACCAGCCATTTTCCTTCCTTTCCTTGAACCGTGCCAGCAGCTGCCGAAGGCTCCGTCATCCTGAGGGTTTACAACCACGTTGCAGGGCAGCTCCCATCCCTGATGCCCGGCCCCTGGCCCTCCTTAAACTAGTCACAGCCACATGCACCTTTACATATAAGACATGTGTATCAGACATTTACTTTTTAAAATCTATCACATGTAATATACATTTGCTTTTCCTTTATATTCTACACTTAAAAATTTCTTTTGAAAACCAGCTCGGGAACCGGAATCCTTCATAAAGTTTAGCATTCAGCCTGTTTTTTTGAAAGAACCCTGCCTTTCCATCTAAATTTGCCTGCTTTTATTTTTTCCTCTTTTCTCTGCAGTGCTTGCAGCACAACTCTCAATTTAACAGCCAGAAAACCATCGCAGCACCAGCTCCTCTAGCCCTTCCCGGGGCCTTGTCAATGTTCATTTATTTATCCATTTACTTCTTTGGCTGTCTCCCCCGCTACCTTAAAGATTGAAGAAGACAGGAGTAGTGTCTTTTTACTCAGCAGTGCAGATTTGATTTGCAACTGAAGCTCAGTGCTCTTTCCACTACAACACACAGGAACCAGGGGAAAGGAGGGGAGATGTGTCATATAAACACGATCTCTGGAAAAGGAGGTGGGAATGGCCTGAGATTTGTGTGCTCTAGAAACTACCCAGAGAAGTGTGGTGTTGAGTAATCAGTTTGGGGAGGAGTGAGGTGGAGAAGGGGAGCGCTGGGCCTGCAAGGCAGAGAGGAGCTGGGAACCAGGGACGAAGTGTTGGGTAGTAGGATGGAGGAGCCTGTACAAGAAGCCAGGAGCTAAAATGGTACCCACAAAAGGGAGAAGCCAGAAACATGGGGGCAGGGCCAAAGAGAGATCAGGGTCAGGCTGGTTTTGGACAAATTTTGTTACGCAAGGGTATGTGAGAACCTCTCCTCAATCTTATCAATGACATCAATCATTTCCTCCCATCAATCATTTTACACGCTTTTGCTCGGCAATGGTATTTTCTTGCACATTCATTTCTCACAAAGCTGCCATTAGGAAAATTTGAATCTGGCTGGGGAAGTGAAAACAACTAAGAACACTAAGTGAAACTATTACCTATTAGTCCTCTCAATAATGAGAGAAGGAAAATCTAGAATGAAGGCAGACAGATAGCATAGAATCCTGGAAAGGAGTTTACAAAATTTACAGTGAAAACTAATTATAAACCTTCAGAGATTGTGAAACACAAACTGTTCAAAAAGAAAGGGAAACTAAAACTGCAACTCAAAAAGTGTAACTATAAAATATCCAAGCACGAACAATTTTGAAGAAGAAGAAGAAAAATGATAGAAACCTCTAAATAAGCAGGAAGAGGCCTTGTTAGAATTGCTTTTAAAAAACCTACATTAAGAATGTGAGGGAGGGAATATAATCAAGTACAGATGTAAAGATAGCTTTAATCTATTTGTGAAAAAACAGTTTTGCAATAAAATAAAAGAAAAAAGGACTTGTTTCTAGAGTGAACTGAATCTTACTAAAAAAAAAAATTAAGCAGAACACTAAAAGGATCTTCATATCCTCAGTGAACATGAGTAGCACCAATTCTGATTTTTCAGTGCGGAGGTGACTTTTAATATAAAAATGTACAAGCAGGAGAGAAAATTTCTTCCTTTATATACTACGGTAACTTAATCTTGTTAATAGGATATTCTCTTGAAAGTAATAGTAATTTTATGCTGCACATTCACCTTTAACAGACACTGATGAATTGCATATTTGACAATTTTGTCCTTAACATGGTCATAAATTGGAAAACTGAAATTCTTCATTCTTTATTTTCTTATGTAAGGCATTTTAGTGTTTTGCTTTATATATAATTGGTTTAGTATTTCTAAAGCTCTCTAAAGTATCTCTATTTGTTATAAAAAATTTCTATAACAAATTTCATCCCAGATTAAAAAAAATTACAGTCAATTAAAGTAAAAGGAACTTTTTGGTTGAGATAATTTTTTTCTCTTTTAGGTATTTACAATCTACATGTTTTCCACTGCCCCCTGTATGATTTGAGTCTCAAATTTTCAGCTAAAATTAGGAATACCTGATGTGCTCAGCCTCAGAGCCGTATCTTCATCCTGATGGCCTTCCCCGTCCTCTTTCAGACATGTGTTACACAATTCCTTGTGTTTCATAATAAAAAATAACCTTGTGGTTATTTTTTTTTTGACTTTTCAAATTAGGATTTCTACCATTACTTAAAATTTTGATATTAAGCATTTTCTCCTGGACAACCCCAGCAACTGAATGTCTACAAAACTGTTTTCCTTGGCACCTTTTTATATTTATTTTATATTCTCTACTGGGAGATGTTTAGTTTTTTCCTTCCCCCACCCTGTATCCTTGTCTTAAAAAGAATTGCATGTGGATCCCTGTATACTTCGCTAATCAAACTTTTCCAGTTGACATGGTCATTTCCATCCTTTGACATACAGCCTGAACTAACCACTTTCATTTGTGCATCTTGGACAAGGGGCAGATGGATGCTATTTTCTCATTTTATAATGGGGAATGGCAGAGAGAGGGAGGCTAAGCACTTTGTCTAAGTGAGGGGGGTCATTTAATTAGTTGACACTAGTTCCCGGTAAGTTGTATAACTTATATTTGGACTACATCATTATTAAGAGTTTCACTTTCCTAAGAATTGGGTGTTCTGTAACTTGACCTTCTGGCTAAAATATAGAACAGGCCACTTTCCCTAGTTAAGTTCTACTTTTCCAAAATGTTCTTTTTGCTCTTGTTCGTAAGTTGGGTGGAGGCTACCTCAGAAGTGGTTGCCCTTTTTAGATTCTGGGTTCCCTGGAAGGGATCAAACCTCTTGAAAAATTACTGAGAATTTATTACTTATCATTTCTTATGTTATGTATCTAGGCTTTTGAACCAATATTATATCATCTTTAAGTGAAAGGAATCAAGTAAGTATAAATTTGTTTGAGAGAAATTAAAAAGCATAATTAGGATTAAACTATCCTAGCTGTTTCCCAGGCATCCTTTGAGAGCAAGAGAAAAGCAACACATGTCTTCATCTACATATATAGAAGATGTTAACCAATCAAAGAGGGGAGGTGAGTGTTTGGTTGGAAGTCTCTGTGCATTGAAAACCTGTGATCTTTGTCCCATGTTGTCTAACCCAAGTCATCAAGTGGCAAAATGCCCCTTGGAAAGAGGAGGGGTGTGGGAGAGAACTGGGGAAAAGGAGGCTGCTGGTGCAGAGACCTGGTCAGTAGTCCAAAAAGATAGTTTCTTCCAGATAATGTACAAAAATAGAATAGATGTTGGGGTAGAAAGAACAGTCAGAAAGAAACAATGCTGTGCAATGTTTTATCTAGAAAATGTTAGTTAACCCTCCCTGACAAGTCTTGAAACAACTTTGGAAAAAAACTCTTTAGACAAACTACTTTACAGTTCACAAGATCTTTTCCACTTTGTAACAAGATAATATGCTTTGCATGAACATTATCAGTTTCAAGATTCTCTAACCCAGGTGTCTCTGCTTTCCTCACATCCCAGGAAGGAGGAGGGCTGAGAACTGGGCCAGGACTTCATGTCTGATCCTTGCCCTCCTCCTCATCCCCTTCTCATCTCCTCCTCCCCCAAGTCCTCTCCACCTCCCTTTCTTTGTTTCAAGTGGGTCTTCAATACTGCTGTCTCTGAAGTCCTGCGATGGCCTGAGCTTCAGCCATCAGCAGATGCCTCCTGTATTCCTTCCTTTCATTTTGTTTTTCTTTCCCCATATTTCTGTAAAATAAATTGACATAAGGTAGCAACAGACACAATGTCATCACTCTACATTCTTTGCTCTTGTGAGTTACATGTAGGAAAGAAATGTACTTCAATCACCTTTGACTTATTTCACTGTTCTTAGTAAAAACTATACTTAGAGAAAGACAATAATCAGTACATATTAAGTAATGTTAAAGGTATGCAAGATTTTTTAAAGCTTCACAGAAAAAATAGTTTTAAAGATACCAATTTCAAGGAAAATTCTTCTTGCAATGACTCCAATGTTTATTGTTGTTGTTTTCATCAGAAAAAAAAAAAAAGTGGAGAAAAGTGCAAATGCTAAACCAAACAAAATCCTTAGCATTAAATACATTCTGAAGCTTGTGAAATTACATTTGCATTTTAAAATGAATCCAAGTGTCCCTTTAAAAAAAATAACCCACTTTCCCCCCCCCATTTTTTTCTGGTGATGACAACCAGTAATAAATTCTCTCTCTTTTGTTCCTGCATACTCATGAGAAAAAAATACTTGAAGAAAAATTTCCCCCTTTTCAAAATTATAGTCTAGAGAGGGAGGTTTGAAATATTTGTAGGTAGGCAGCAGGTAGGTATAATAAAATTAATTCTTATATCTTTTCTCATACAAGGAAGAAAGACAACAAGAAAAGTAGAAAGACACAAAACTTTTAGAAAACTCTGCAGCAGAAGTATTTTCTCCTTGCAAATGGCTGAGTCCAAAAAGGAGACTTGCAAAATGTGGGAATACTTTTAATTCATTTAATATTTTTAATACAAACATAATCCAAAGCGTCTAATGGGGACACAGTCCGCACAATGAACTGTCAAAATCCTTTGAGCTTATGTACTAAGAAGAATTCTTTATGGTTCCTAGGGCTTTTCTTTTTAGTGGCCCATGTTCATCCTTAAGACTTCAGAAATCACACTGTGAAACTGTAGACATCCTACATTCTACTGGCACATTACAGAGATATTGGAAATAGTAACCACACATACCACCTACATTATCATTGGCCATCTGGTCCCACTGAAACTGTAAATCCAGTAACCAAAATGTCTCATTAAAATTTCCTTCCTTAGCCTTTTCCTGACCTTGGCCACAGTTCGTAATTCTTCTTGTCTTTGAAGACTTTTCCTGCTCTCCTTTAAAACCTCCATTCAGCCTCTTTCATTCCAAGATTATTTCTTGAATCATTTACTACCTAGTTTTATCATAGCCCTGTCTTCCTTATTGGTACCTAATCTTTCTTCACTTCAATGATGTCCTTCCCTCCACCTTTATGTTGATTTTCCCCTGGTGGCTTTTATTAATCCCATGTCAGTATATTAACTTGGGTATAAGTACCTAAAATTATGTTTGACACCCAAAGGGAGCTCAATAAACATAGATGCACATGAAATTAGAAGCTTTCTGGTTTTGGATTTCTAATATGAAAATGAATTTCCAATGAATCATTTTCTTGATGCTTTCCTAGGGTATCTTTTTAAATTTCAGCAAGACACCAAAGATCTTTTATTACACAGATGTTGAGAAATAGCTAAGAACTTTGGCTTACTTTTTGCCATTATATATGAGGTAGGAAAGAAACTTATTTTTCAACTCCATTGGAATATAATTGACATATAACATTGTATAAGTTTCAGGTGCACAACATGTTGATTTGATATATTTATGTATTTCAAATGATTGTTGTTCCATCATATCACATACTTACCATTTTACTTTTATGGTGAGAACATTGAAGATCTACTCCCTTAGCATCTTTCAAGTATATAAAATGTATTTCTAACTATATTCACAACCTTGTGTATAAGATGCCCCAAAGTTACTCATCTTCTAACTGGAATTTTGAACACCATCCTTCCATTTCCCTCATCTCCCATCCCCGACCTTTGATAACCACCATTCCAAAAATAATAATAACGACAATGTCTTTAGAAACAAAAAAGAAATGCACAATCAGAATTAAATTAAAGGTAGTCACGTAAAAGGTCTGACAGCAGTGGACTTAAAACCAGAGTCAGCTTACTGAATGTCACAGACATGCAATTAACTTAGAAAAACATAAAGGTAAGCATATTTATATGACACCTGCCCTCCAGAATTAGTTTCTTTTACCATTCCATTCAAACACATGGAAGGGAAGCCTGTCTAGAATGACTGCATAAATCAGGCTTAATGAAATGACTTCACAGCATTCCACTCACGTTTAAGCAGTTATTTACTTGTTTACTTACAAGATTATTTATTTATTTATTTATTATATTTTATAGATTATACTGTTGCAGCTGTCCTAATTTTTCCTCCTTCGTCCCTTTCTACCCAGCAACCCCCACTCTCTCTGGCAATCTATCTTGTCCATGCATCATGTGTATAACTCCTTTGGCTACTCCATTTCCTGCACTGTGTTTTACATCCCCATCATTATTCTCTAACTACCTATATGTACTTCTTAATCCCCTCACATCTTCACCTATCCCCCACACATCCCTCCCATCTGGTAACCATGAAATCACTCTCTATATCCATGATTCCATCTCTGTTCTTCTTGTTTGCTTAGTTTGTTTTTTAGATTCAATTGTTGACAGGTATGTGCATATTGCCATTTTAATGTTCATAGTTTTAGACTTCTTTTCCTTAAATAAGTTCCTTTAACACTTCATATAACAATGGTGTGGTGATAATGAACTGCTTTAGTTTTTTTCTTGTTTGAGAAGCTCCTTATCTCCCCTTTGATTCTAAATGATAGCTTTGCTGGGTAGAACAATCTTGTCTATAGGTCCCTGCTTTTCATGACTGAATATTCCTTGCCAATCCCTTCTAGCCTGCAAAGTTTCTTTTGGGAAATCAGCTGACAGTCTTATAGGAACTCCCCTGTAGGTAACTAACTGCTTTGCTCTTACTCTTTTTAAGATGCTATCATTATTTTTAACCTTTGGCATTTTAATTATGAAGTGTCTTAAGTAGGCCTCTTTGCATCCATCTTGTCTGGGACTCTGTGCTTCCCGAACTTGCATGTCTATTCCATTATTTTTTCAAATAGATTTCCAATTTCTTACTTTTTCTCCTCACCTTCTTGCACTCCTATGATATGACTATTGGGATGTTTGAAGTCATCCCAGAGCCTGCTTACACTATCCTTATTTTTTTGGATTCTTTTTCTTCTTGTTGTTCCAATTGGCTGTTTTTTGCTTCCTTATGTTGCAAATAATTAATTCTCAGCTTCATCCACTCTGCTGTTGTTTCCCTGTAAATTGTTCTTTATTTCAGTTTGTATATCCTTCATTTCTGAACAGATCGTTTTTATGCTGTTGAGGTCCTCACTAAGTTCCTTGAGTATCCTTAGAAACACTGTTTTGAACTCTGCATCTGATAGATTGCTTATCTCCATTTTGTTTAGTTATTTTTGGAGTTTTGATCTGTTCTTTCATTTGGACCTGTTTCTTTGTCTCCTCATTTTGTCAGCCTCCCTGTGTTTGTTTCTATGTATTAGGTAGAGCTGCTATACTCCCAGTCTTGGTAGCATGGCCTAATGTAGTAGGGTCCAGTGGCACAGCCTCCCCTATCACCTAACATGGGAACTTGAGTTGTACTCTCCGTGTGGGCTGAGTACACCCTCCTCTTGTAGTTGAGACTTGATTCCTATTGGCAGGTCAATGGGAGGGATTTACCCAAGCCAGTCAGCTGCAAAGACTGGCTCTGACCACTCACCACCAATCTCCACCCTCCATGGAGGATCAGCTGTTGAGGGGCAGGGTGGTGATGTTCCAACATGGTCTGTAGTTATCCACTGGGTGCACAGGTTCTGGGGTTTCCTGGGTGGTGCAGGCCAAGGTTAGCCCTGACCTGTGTTTTGCCTGGAGCCACCCTGCCTGAGCTATAAAGCAATCTGAGATGGTTACTACTTGTGTTGGTCTTCAAGATTCTCAGGCAAAGCTGAGCTATGAATCTAGGCTGGCTGTTGCTAGTGCCAGACCTACGGCCACTTAGCAAGATGTACAGGGGGTGTGGGTTCTCTGAGGCTGACTGTGTCATGGTTCGGAGGATGTAGGGAGTTGTGAATCATGAGCAAAGACTAACCATTCACATGGAAAAGCAGCTTGGGTGAGCCCTTAAGTTGGGTAGAATGGAGTCTCTGGGGATCTCCAAGATGGGGCAAACAATGCTAGCCAGGTTGATGGAGTCTCAGATATAGTACCAGCCTGCCAGCAACGTGACTCTGGTGGGTGGGGAGGGTTCAGAAAAGGGACAAGGCCTCTGCTCACCTTTCTGTTTGGGTGAAAGCTGTCTCCCAGCTCCAGTTTTTATGCCAGACACTTCACTTTCTCCTTGTATGACAATGGTGCCTTTCAAGCTGCTACCTGATGTTGGAGCTCAGAGGGAGTGTGTCTGAGTAAGTCTGTGTGTCTGTTTGTGGGTTCTTTAAGAGGAACTGCTTGGGACTCCTGAAGTTTCTTCCATTGACTGAGTCCCTGCTGGTTTTTGCAGCCAGAATTTAAGAGGACTTATCTTCCTGGCACTGGAACCCTGAGTTGGGGGTGCCTGCTGTGGGGCTAGAACTCCTCACTCCCAAGGTATCCCTCCTGAACTTTTACCCACCACATGTGGATGTGGGACCAGCCTGTTCCACATCTTCTCCCCTCCTACTATTCTGCATGGATGTAGTTTCTTGATTTCCGTAGTTGTCAGACTGCCGCTCAACTAGGTTTTTGCTGGTTCTGAGTGATGGTTGTTCTATATATTAATTATCATTTTGATGTGGTAGTGTGAAGAGGCAAGCCGTGTTTACCTATGCTTCAATTTTTCCCAGAAGTCTGAAATTTTATTTTTTAGAGAGGGGAAGAGAGGAAGAAAGAGAGGGAGAGAAACTTTTATGTGAGAAACATTGAAAAATCAATTGGTTGTCTTTTATATGTGCCCTGACCAGGGACTGAACCCAAAATCTAGACATGTGTCTGGCTGGGAATCAAACTGGTGACCTTTCACTTTGTTAGGATGACTCCCAACCAACTGACCCACACTGGTCAGGGAAAGTGGTCATTTTTTAACCCCCTTCATCAGAATCCTTTTGGTTCCACTTGCCATAAATGACATAGGATTAAAATTAAAGAAAAAGTGTGGCCCTGATTAGCGTGGCTCTGTTTGGCGTGGTCCTGCAAAATGAAAGTTCGCTATTTTGATTCCTAGTCAGGACACATGCTTAGGTTGAAGGTTTGGTCCTGGTCAAGGCGCAGACAGGAGACTACCAATTGATGAATTTCTCTCCCATTGATGTTTCTCTCTTTTGTCCTGCATTCCCCTCCTTCTAAAATATAAACACGTATATAACAATTTTAAAAAAAGAAGAGGTGGCTACTGGCCATCACATGTTTATAGTCTCTCTCTGACGTGTGACACATTACAATTCTGCTCCCATTCCAATCTATAGCTTTAGATGGGTGTGTGTGTGTGGGGGGGTTGTTTATGTTTGTGTGTGTGTGTGTTGTCAGTGAAAACACTAGAGAGAATATTTAAATTCAGGATAGAGGTTTGAAAATATAATAAAGGACAACCGCCAAAATATTGAAGTGGTAAGTCAGAGGGAAGTATCACCTGGAAACTTTTAAATTTATAAACTCTTTATTTTTCTAGATTCTGGATGCCAGAACTTCTGTTTCTTTGAGGTGCATCCATATGACAATTTTGATGTAGAACAGTTGGAGACTATCTTGGAAAGTTGAGGTCAGACAGAAGAATGAAACTAGGGCTTAATTATTTTATTTATCTATTTTTAGAGAAGAGAGGGAGAAAGAGAGGGAGAGAAATGTCCACATGTGATAGATCAGTAGATTGCTTCTCACAGGCCCCCGGACCTGACCCACAACCCAGGCATGTTCCCTGACTGGGAATCGAACTGTCAACTTTTTGGTTCACAGGCCTGCACTCAATCCACTGAGCCACACCAGCCAGGGCAGGGCTTCTTAACCTAATAAGGTATAAGACATTGGGGTGGAAGGAACAGTGTTCCCCAAGAATGGTAAATGTGCTGGTGTTGGTTTATAAGGTACATGGTCAAATATTTCTTATTTCCAATAGTTTAATGAACACATAATTATGTTCATTTTAACATGTATTGTATTATATCATTATATTATGATTTATGTACATTGTTTAACCACATAATTATGTACATTATTTAACCATACAAAGCCATGATATCATGTATATTGCTTAGGATAGTAGTGATAATAAGCCTCCTTAAAATTATTCAAGTAAAGGAAGTCAGATGGATAGAAAAATACTCATTAAAAATGTATGGGTGGCACGCACGAATATGGCGAAGTTGTGAAAGAGGTTTATGAATGACTAAGTTTTGAGGAATACTAGGTTCAAGACCTGGGTACATTCTTTAAACTAAGCATTTGCTATCTGTTATTGTCTTAGGGATGAGAGGGCCAAGGAATTGGAGTTGCATACGTTGTGTGTTTTTAAAGTGCACGAGACAAATCTATCCTGAGCATCGTCCTGTTCCTGTGTGAATCCACCATTCTGTCTGGGCTGTGGGCAGAAGCTGTGTTGGTTCCTGACGCCCCAGGCCGTGTCTGCAGTGCACAGTCATTCACAGCAGCACTATGTGAAGCAGAAATGTGAAGCAGTCGACAGTTTTGTATGACTGAACCAGGTCTCGTGGCAGGGACAGCCTCACTGTGCCTGCAGTGAACTAGTTCCCCATTCTTTGTGCTGTCACCAAGCAATCTAATGGCCGTTCTTTTTGCTGAGCTAAATGCAACATTGCACACCAGATTATTGGCTTGGCAAAGTTGCAAATTTTATTACGCAAAAGTTGAGAAAGAGCAAAGCTGAAGAGTGCTAAAAACAGCACACTTTGCTACTGTGTAATATCTGTGTTTGGGGCTCACGGTGTTTTATTTATAGATATCTATTAATACATAGCAAGGGATACAGAAAGAAACATAAAAATACTTTTATCAAATAGTTTCTAGTATTCAAGTGTAACAACAAAAGAAAAGCAGTAACAGCAAACTGGTTGGGGGGAAAAGCCATCTTCTTTTCCTCTTCTGTCTCTTCCCTTTTGTCTCTGACGTGGACTATGGCTACAAAGAGCCTTTCCCTTCCTAGAT